>JBCAUG010003338.1:0-11471 GCA_038406175.1 Haplosyllis leylae | reverse complement strand
CTTCGAAAGCTTGAAGAAACCGCGTCAAATATCGTTACTTCGGACAAAATTGATCACTGGTTTCAGAATATGTGCTAGTAACTCCTTCTGTCTGTTAACGTTTTACTTTTTCCTTGGTGCTCAACACAACGACTTAGGAATCAACAGCTACATTGGCGTACTGTCAATCAATTCTTCCTATGTCTTCAATGTGCGCTCAGAAATTACTTCAAACAGTGCTTCTCCATAGTCTCCCAAAATTACTGGTACTATAAATTCTATGAAATATCAAGTGAAACAATGAGATGTTAATTGCATCCTCGGATTCGCCAGAAAAATCAATACCAATTTTCTGTACGTGTGTGACTTGGCAACAATTCACTGGTATTTCACATAATTCTTTTATCAAACATACGCAACTAGATTATTAGTTTGTTTCAATGGAAAATGCACAGAAATGTTTGACATGCTCTGTCCGTGCTACCAATTAAAGTGTAACTGCGTCTTCCTCGTGAATTCAAGGATGAGCTGAAATGCAATCCACATTCACAGTCTGTTGTTGTACTGCATAGGAGAGCACAGTATGCTGCATTCGTCCTCTGTTTTCAGTTCATTTTCATTGAACCGTGCCACTTCTTTGTTAACTACAATTCTGAATGTAATGGCTGTTAGAAAGCTGGAGTCTTCACGCGTAGAATTAATGACCAAAGATTCTGGAAGCAACTCACGTTTTTTTCCACCTTCTGGAAGACTTCATCGCTCACAGCTGAATTGTACCTACTTGTTCAAGATAGGAAAGCGAAGGTACTACCATGCTTGTAATTCTGTGTGGATCAACTGCTTCTTTGATTGTGTAAACATCGGATGCAGCTGTTAATCAGTGGCTACTATTCCAATATAAATAAAAATGCTGATGAAGAAAAACCTGACCAGGGCATTTGCTCATTGTAGATTGATGCCGACAAATGCTACCGGTATTATTCATTATCCTCTTTCAGTAATCACTCATAATGGACAGTACATTGTGTCTACTTTCTTTCTCCAACTGAATTTAATTCTGTGATCCTGTGTTAACTTTTTGCAAGACAATATCAACCAAAAAGAGGACATCCATCTTGTAAATACCCTTTAACTTTTTTGAGACACTTTGAGAATTTTTACATGTGAGTGACTTTTAATTCTTTGATAATAAACTTTCCGGAGATGAATCGGTGGAAGCATCCAGTGTATAGAATAGTTGTATTATAATTTTCCACTGAATGATGTTTTTACCGCCCGCGTACGTAGTACGACGGAAGGTAATGTTTTCAGTCTGTTCACACCTGGGGGGTACCCCATCTCCATCCCATAATACTTCCACTGGTCCCATGTCCTTTCTGGGGGGTTACCCAACTTCACCCCATAATACTTCCACAGGTCCCATGTCCTTTCTGGGGGTTACCCCAACTCCATCCCATAATACTTCCACTAGTCCCATGTTTTTTCCAGGGGAGTTACCCCAACTCCCTTCCATAATACTTCCCCTGGTCCCATGCTCTTTCTGGGGGGTACCCAGTTCAGGTTGGGGTACCCCCCCCAAGCCAGGTCAGGTGTTTGGGTACCCACCTCTCTGGCCAGGTCAGGTTGGGGGTTAGGGTACTACCCCTCCCCCACCCGGCCAGGTCAGGTGCCCCCCCAACAGAACATCAGAGCAAACACTTGCTACGCGGCGGGCGGTATGACTCTTGCGTTCACGCAGGAGGACTTTCTTGTTAGAGATGGAATTCAGATCAAGTGTGGAAGCCTGTGCTTTGGACGTCCGTGCTACATCTCTTGTCGCCAAAGCTTTTTCAACAAAGATTTAATTTTGATGAATGTATCATTCTTTTTTCCACTGCAAAACACTGACAGCTGATTCTTTTAATCACTTTCGCAACCAAACATTTTCTGTTGACTGTTTCAATTTCAAACAACACAGAATCTTTTCGCATGTGACATTCGGATGCTACTTGGTATACAAAATCAATCACCTTTATTATTTTAATAGAATTGCAAGCGCCTACGCCCAACCTTTCGTTTCCTTGACGCACAATCAGTAACGAACCTGATTTATGCGTACAAATAAAGGTTCTTCCTTCAACACATTTAAAAAACATACAGGCTGATGCGTCTAAACTCTAAAGTTTAAACGTCATTGAGGTTTCTTTCATCTGAAAGGTTCGTAAAGGAAAATACCAAACTTCTGCCAAATGTTTTTGACACAGCTTGGTCTGCAATGATATGAACTAAATTTTATACCAATATCGCTTCAGTCAAGAAAATTCTTACAACATTCAGAAAAACCTTTAATTAATGATCAATCACTACCAACAAAAGAAAATAACTATACGCAGCTTAACACACCACCTCAACACCCAGGCCATGTGCGGTGAACATATCAACAAACTTGAAACGCAGCACCGATGAAAGCCAAAGCAAATGAATCCTGTTACATTTGAAATAATGTCATTCGTATATAGGGTTCGTCTCGAAACTTTGAAATAACGCAACACCTTCAGGTTTGAAAGATTCTCATTTCCCGAAGGAAATGTCAAAAACAAAAAAACAAAGAAAATTACATATGTCATTTCTTACCTTGAGCTCATCTCAAAGAAGTCTTTTGTGACTGATTTCACACAAACAATATACATAGGCTACAGTTATTTTTTCATTTTTGCCAAAAGCAATAGTTTTGTCGGGTTGACTCTTATACACATGCCTTTGTAATGGTACACAGGTAGATCCTTGCTACATCTAAGAAAATTTGCTCGACTTTACCAACTTTTGTGATAGAATTAATTACAAGCAGTGTCGGCAATATTTTTTTCTGAATGAAGGTACTCGGCCAGGGATCTTAGCCAAATCGGTTAAAAAGCCCGAGGAAAAATATTTACACTGCGTTTGTGTGACGGAATGCACATACAACTGGACAAGTGACTTATTCGTACTTCCAGACTCTGACATAAGTTAAACCACAAGTCTTCCATCAAGAATACATTACTATTGCTGCGAAAGACGCCATGAGGTATGGAAAACTAATTTAGAAAGCGATTGTTCTTTCGATTCTTTATGCAACGATTTACATGAACCGTGATAGGTTCATAGCCCAATTTACCCATTTTCGTCTATTTTTTTTTCGCCGACGCCTTCAGGTCGTTATTTATACTAATATGACAGAAAAATACTTACCCTACCAGATCAACCCTGCTGTTAAAATTGCCATCTGTCTCAACAGAATTCACTTTGTTCATTTTTCTAACGTTTCAACCGTAACTCTGCAAGATCGAAAACCATCATCAACTTCACAGTGTTTAGCACGAAGAACGAATTCATGAAGTACCGATTTGCTTGCGCAAACATTGTTCCATCTCTTTTTTGCGGTCTTTCATTTTCACAATGAATTTCGCATTCAAAACATAGGCTTTTTCCTAGTAGTGGTGGTTTAAATAAATAAATGCATCTTCTTCATAATTTTTTTCAGATTCAATGTAAGTTTAATATCATAACATACCGTCCGTGCGCAAATAAGTAGAGCTTTAGAACACTTATTTTTGAAATTTAGAATGTCCGGAAACATGTTTTGGTTTTGGAATTGTTCAAATCCAATGAATTTGTTTGAAATTGGAAAGAAATTGCAAGTGGCCACAAGCAAGAAACCAATCAATCACTAACGCACAACAGGTCACCAGTGACCAGATCCGCTCTTAAGAGACGGCGACACTAAAAACCGACATAGAACTGTACATAACAAAAAGCAAATTAAAGACTGAGAACCATTACAAAAAGTGAGACCCAGTACACCTACAAAACATATCAATTATGTGTGCATCTGCACACATGTACACACATATACATATGTATCGTGTTTTAACTACCACATAACCTCTAATGTAAGTGTAACCATGTTGCATTAATCAACTCTTAAAAACAAAAAAAACGGAATGGAGTTACCTTTACTTCTTTCTGGTCAAGTGCGATTCTTATTTAGATGAAGTTCACAATATTGCTCCTAACCATGCAATACATCGCAGCGAGTGTCACGTAGCGCTGAACTCAGGGCCAGACTCATTAATATGCATCCGCGCGACTATTTGTTTAAGGATGAAACCATTGATACCACTTCAATTACGCCGCTTGATTTAATGATACCGCTACAAAGTTCAAGCTGTACATGTTTCACAAAGAGATGATGTACCCCAATTTTACCTGTGGTTACAGTAGCGCGTCAAAATGTCGAAAAACGAATTCAAGTGAATTTAGTTGACAGTAACCCTTGTTGATTAAACGAAGTACATGACGTGTTTTGTTGACGAATGAAAACGCAGAATAATTAATAATTTTGCACATAACTACACTTTCGAGTCTCATATCAAATTGTCTGTGAAATATAATACAAGAAAAGGATCTTCACGAATATTGTACAGATTGCGAGAAAATTCCAAGCATATGCAGCTTGACCTGACACCAATGAATAACACCAAAAATACAATTTACTGACAGAGACTTTTGCAATTTTTGTGGTTCTTCATGTAATAGTTTTGAATTCTATTTGAAGAAGTATGTCTTAGTTTTTGAATGTTTTTCCCTGTATCTGCAGTCAATTTTCGCATTTTTGAGCCTCTAGGCACATTTTCCGTTTTGCAATTAGGAAGTAAAAACTGGGTAGAAAATGCATTTCAGTTCCGCAAAATTTAATTCGATGATTTAATTTTGGGATGTTTTTGCTGTTTGTCACGTCACTTAGTGTCTTCTACCAAAAAAACTTTTGTATAAAACTTTTGTCGTCCATGTGATAAATTAGAAATTTTGGTGCCCAAGTCCATCGGATCCCAATTTAGAGATGGCATTTATTTGTTTTGACAACGATAGCAGGGATACCCAGTTACCGTCATGGTACATAACTTTTATATTATGCACGAGCTGCTGAATAATTCGCTATAATTAAACTTGCAACAAAACATTAACTAAGTCGTGGATTTAAAACTATAAATGCTAACGTAGTTTTCTAGGGTAATCTCACAAAAAGAACTACAAATTGCCCTTTGCAGACTTTTTAGTAACACTAAACTTTCATAGTGAACAAGATTGTTGTGATCACAACAAGTCATAGGATACTGTATTTTCTAAAAACAAGTTTTAAAACAAATCAAAGGGTATTCTTGTTGACTTTTATGTTACAAGAACGTTTTAAAGTAGAGTTCGTCTCCACCACATCGCACGGATTTAGTTTCTCTTCGCAATAACAGTTCAAAAGGTACTCTTTAAAATCCGAACCAGCACTTTTGTCGGGGAGATGAAAGAAGAAAACTCCTAGAATATTTCACAATCCGGTAAACGTTTCCAGGGACACGTAGTCGTCTGTTGGAAGTCGCCGAGATAAACAAGGGAACACTCTACTTCGAGCCGCCACTATTTACTTATTATTTCAATGGACACGTCTTGTTCTTAAATTTAAGTCTCGTATACGTTTGTTCTTGGATGATGAAACTTGAATGCTAAAACTGCTAAATTTCTTTGTGGCATCTGAATAACTAAACTTTTCGATACGCGATGAAAAACAGTACTTAATGTACACGAAACTCACAATTTATTAACTTCTGTAATGTGTTTAGTCTCATTTTATGAGAATTGTCATATTTATTACATAGATTTTGCGTTCACTTCGAGGTGAAAAAACTATTCATTGTTGTTGTTCACCACGGTCTCCAAACTGTACCGGAGACCGGTCCTGGCACAGCCGGATTTACAATATTATTATTATCATCCACTGCCTGCACAGCTCGTACATTTGGTCCATGAGGAGGAACATTAGGAGGTAAATGTGAAGTAGATAGTTTCTGTGACTGTCCAATGGGTCGGGCTTCACCCGAGTAAGAGTCTTGGGTTGAAGAATCAGTGTTAACGTAAAGTTGTGAGTATTCGGTGTTAACTGAAAACGCTCGCGATGATCTGGAGGTCGACCTGTATGCGGGTGTTTCGAGCGCAGCTGAATGACCGTGGGGAACCGAGACTGTCGCTGCTGAGCTAACGCAGTTTTCGTGCTCAGGTCTTTTGGTGTACGGCGACATCCTGACGTTCTGGTTGCGAACCAAGTGGTGTAGTAATCTCGACTTAATATTTGAATCCATGTAACACGCATTTGTGGCATTGTTAATTTGCTCCAGGCACTCCAAGTAACCTGTCGCGTAATGATTTTGAGGAAACTTCATTTCTGATGTTCCTAGAAGAAAAATATTTACAAATAAGATCAATTACACCGAGATGCCGTTCTTTAATTACAACCAAGGATTTTTATTTCAGCAAGAGGATTTGTGTGCAGTTCCCACTTTTGAATAATTGTCAAAGAGTGTTGATATCGATATGTAATTATTGGCTACAATGCGGGTTAAGTGAATGGTGTGTAATGAACACCTAGAAAAGTAAATTGTGTGTTTAAATCATTAGACTATGTACTTGACATCAAAAAGAACGTGTCTCTGTAGCCTGAAGATACTAAATTTATCACGTATTGTCCTCTTAATCTTAAATATAAACATTGGAGGAAATCAGAGGAATAAGGGTATGAGTCCGCTTGTAATTAAAAGATAAATTACAATTTAAATTACAATTACTGAGAGGATAAGTACAAACGGAACACAAATCGACACCAACGATACCGTCAACATTAATCCAAAAGTGCTACATTTGACGGGCACACAAAATCTTATAACTATCTTATTCGAATTCTCTTATCATAAACACAGAGACGCGGAAGATAAAAGCTTTGCTTGCTATTCTAAATTAATCTTGTTAACAAGACTCACCTTGCAGCTGGGACAAATTGCTCCTGTTTCTTTGTAGTAACTGAACTGTCTTTTCCAGAACAACAGCTTTGTCGATAACCTGGTCTGCCTCCTGAAAATCATCCAAAAATTAGATCTGTTTTGTATGGAGGATTTTCGTCTGATACCAAACGCTTGTTCATGACAACACTAACCCACCGCCTAATGTTTTAAGAGTTCAAGACAAAATAGGGTTTATTGGACACACTTCTAGAAAATGTTTGAAACTTGATATATATCTCTCCTTACCACATCGGAATGTAGATCCTCAGCAAGTAAGTGGCGCAGTGACTCCAAGGCTCTGTTAATGCGGTCTCGGCGACGTCTTTCAACAGCCACCTTCATTTTCTGAGAAACAAGAGACGAACGAAAAAAGTGTTAAATTTTAGTGACGAATAAAAGAAAGTTTTCATCCAGAAATATATTTTGGGTTATTTTGTCTCTAGAATTACTTCGTCAACATCAACGTCATTAAGAACTGCTTACCTTTCTTCGCTCTTTTGCTATCGAACAGTAAGAAGCGTCACGCACTTCATTCTCCTTGATAACAAACCCAGTCATCTTGTCAGCAAAATATATTTTGTGATGACGACACTAATTTTGATGAGCCGCTGGTTTTCAACGGTACTTGGCTGATGTTGCGCTTTGAGTTTCCAAACCGTGACTGATGTCCAACGTTCACATACCACGAACTTTATATACTATGGTGGACACGGTCCACTTGCCCAACTCTTTGAAGTTGTCCCACGGAAGCGGGCTGTCCCAACACGATACAGACTTCTTTTAATTATAAAATTCTTGAAACAATAATTTTAATTGGTGATTACAATTGATTACCTGGGCGAAATGCTCGAGTATGTGAGACAATGCGGGCAACCCTCAGAGGGGATAACACTCTACAATAGCAGGGGCATACCTCAATAACAATACAATGCAGAGAGGAAAAGTACCTGGTTATTGCCGTATCCGTAACATCAAACGGTCAATTCTTGTTTTCCTATTGTTAGCTTTAATGAAAATGGGAGCATGGAGCACGGGTCGCACAAAACAGAGGAAACAAACGGATTTTCGACGCGTGCGTACAAAGAGCTCTTTCAGCGGGATATTTCTCCAACACGTAAAACAATCAGTTTATTAATTAGCCGTTAATTATAACTGTGTAAAAATACTATTGTACCAAACCTTTGAAATAAGCGAAGGTATTTCTCCCGCACATCTGCCGTCAAATATTTTCATGAATGGTCGCGCAAGTTAATTTGCACGTGTATGTTGTATCGTCAAGAGAAATTCCTCAATTGAAAATTATTTTAATTATGAAAAATTTAGTTACAATGTACTTATTAAATCATATTTCTGCACTCTAATTTTTGTGATAATTTTTTTCGCTGTATTCTCATCGACAATAAATTCCGCTGCCCCAAAGTTTAATTTATTTAATCAAAATGGCCAAAACTCTTTGAAGAATATCGTGTAATAACCAATCAAACTCCCCAAACTAAAAAGAATTGGACCCACATAGAATGTACTTGTTCAGATTTAGTATTATTTTAATATTATAATAAAATGAAAGTATAATTTATGTTGATTGACGTTTGAGCACAGTTTAGGTACATACATTAAGCTATAATTGACTTTCCCCCGGTGTAAAAGTGCTTACCAGGCGTGACAAATACTACGGTAAATATAACACATAAAAAACCACACATACGAAAAACCAGCACAACGTGCACGATGTATCGCTTTATCATCCACAGGAGGAAGTAAATTCACATATGGGCCATATAAACAAGGTCATATTTGTTCTCTCTCAATCGAACAACATGGACTCCAAACGAATCACTTATTCTAAAATTTTGCGAATACGACGGCTAATTTCTAATTTCGTCTGGAGGAAATCAAAATCTTCATCCAGAAATAGTCAAAACATGGCAGGAAGGGACAGCTGTATTGAACTCAAACTCGTGGATACATCTAATAATATTTGTTACGAAGAAAGAGATCTGACCATGATCTCACAAGAACATAAAGACATACCAGCCAGATACCTTTGTCCACAGGCATTGGAAATCATTGTGGATCTCTTGGGTAGGCTGCATCCCGTCACGTTAAGACCACTAACTGCCATACGAAAAATACGTGATTGTTTCGAAGGTAACAAATCGAGGATTTATAAATTTGAGGCGGACCATATTAAAGAGTTGCTTGACAACTGGATTGGGCACTCATCTAATTCTATTGGGGATCTCATACTTAAAATCAAGGAACTGAAACGTAGAGACATACTGCAAGACGAGGAACTCATCAAACTCACAGGTAAATAAAGAGATTCTTGTGAACGAACACTCGACATTACTGACTTACAATATTATGGTAGCTATGCAACATGACCTGTTCTATGTTTGGAAATGGCCTTATTCATCAAGCTTGAAGAGGCATGTTCGAAATTCTCCACGTCTAAAACATCAAATAATTGGCAAAAACTTCAAAAAGTTCTTTGGGTTTTGCATACAATAAACAAAACCAACTACAATTAAGCCACTGAATATCAGATTTATATCTATCTAAAACGTTCTCCATAAATTATCCCTCTTTCAATTGTAAATTATAAATACGCGTGTCAAAGGGGACAAAAGCCAAATATTTTGAAATTTTGTTACGAAAATGCCCATGAAAAGCTTTTTATTTTGCACGTTGGGGTAGGGGGAGACGACCAACAAGCATGAAATCCATGCGACCACATGGTGGGGGGGGGGAGGCAATGTTGAGTTTTAATCAAAAGTATCAAAACAAGAATGCCAATTCAACCAAACACATATAAAGACAGGCGAGCGCAACTGAAAACACTGTATGTAACTGCTGCATACGTCACTAGTGATAACATCACATCATCCCGTACACAACACACAAAAATGTTGTTCAGACATAACATTTGCGTTTGTTTCAACGTCAACGCAAATGTTAAGTTTTACACTGTGTCAATGGTAAGGCAAATCCAAATTAAGAGAATAGTTCCTGAGCCAAATTCTGCATTTGTAACGCCATGGTATATTTAAAACGTAGATGTTCACACAAATACTACCACTGAAAATAAAGTTATTAACTAAATAGAAAAATTGTCATGAAACATTTTAGTTTGTTTTTAGTAAATTAAAGATGATAGACGTAGCCTATCTTTTACTGAAAATGATCTTGGTTCGTTTTCAGCTGAGTGCTGCAGAAAGTATATTGAGGAGCCAGTCACAGAAAAAAAAATCGGTAAATATGGAGTGCTGTTAATAATCTTTGTGTACTAAAATTGACCCATTTGTTTGATTTTTTTTTATTTATGATCATATTTCATTTCTGTGCCCACTGACGACCCTGTTTCGGACCTTTGGTCACATCTTAAGAGCCAGATTGGCTCCCTCGTCAGCGCGGGAATTTGCGATGGAGTAGTCTTAAAAAATCCTGGCTTTCCCTGAACTACCGGGATGGGTCCAGAACCTAGAACTTCTGTCCAAACTTGCTTACAAAGTGAATAGGCTTGTTGAATGTATGCAACAGTCAATGATGATTTGTCAAAATCTAAAATAGGCAGAGATTTTCAAATTGCCATTCCTATCCCTGTCACCTCTCAAACCCTCTACCACCCCTTAAACCTCTCACCCCTACCACCCCTTAGATCCCCTACCACTTTAGACTCCCTACCCCTAGACTCCTAACACCATACAGTTAGTCACTATTCCATGGGCCAGGACAACTTAGTCTTATCGAATTCCATTCAATAGACAATGAACAGGAAGGGTGATTGCTGGCAATCACGATGTACAAGAACGAGGAAGGAGGTACCAATAGTGCTATATCTGGCAAAAGTTCTTCTGAAAACCCTTCAGTCCAGCTGTTCAGAACAAACTAATTTCGTCCGAAAATATATTTGAAGAAAAGGGCATCAACATACATCAAAGATAAAAATACCTCTTCCTGTCAACATTACGAAGTACGCACTTCTGCGAAAAATCAACTACAATCCTGTCATAAAAAAATATCTTACTTTGAAGAAATAATTTGAAATGCTAGTCATGATTCGTCCTGATTTAGTTCCCCCGATTGATGATGAAGTTAAGGGTGCGGAGGGTGGTAAGGAGCAAAAAATAGAAGTCAGATACGAACATCCCGTCAAATGGCCAGTCCGTCCCAGAGAACAACTGGTCGTAAATGAAGGTACGTACTCCCCTTCTCTGCCAAGTGAAAGACACTAAATGGGTTTGCAAGGAAAAGAACCCGGAATTGCCCTTGGACCTCTGGTGGGGGGGGGGGGGGAGGCGGAGAAGGATCCTGAAATTATGAAAGACAACTTACTGCATTTGCAAGGGAGTGGAGTCTGGCATTTCCCGCAAACGTTTTGTGGGAGGGGTACAAATGTTGTCCAAAATTTATTGGGAGGGGGGCCAGAAACTAAATATACTTCTTTGGAGGGTGGAGTCATAAAAACTCCATGTGCACACATTATATATAGTCCAGAAACGTTATGCTTCACTTCAGTAGTCGCACAACTAAGTGTACAGGTTGGGCACGGTTAAATCGAAGTCTTTCGTCAGCAAGGTTTTACTTCGAATTAAGTGGAAATTCGAACTACATTATACACTGTAAATCAAATTATGTACAAAACTTCGA
>JBCAUG010003327.1:0-11472 GCA_038406175.1 Haplosyllis leylae | reverse complement strand
AAAAAGCACCCACTTCATGCACCACTGGATTTGTCCAATTCGTCTAATTCATCCAATTAGATGAAAACCTCCCCATTTTGGAAAAACTAGAATGGACACCTGTTTCTGTTGTCTTACTTTCTTCAATTGGTCAAGTTTCTTGCGACCATTATTGTTTTTAAAAAGGAGCGTTTTTTTTCTAGATTTGCAACTTACGGTTGAAAACTCAGCAATATGAAGATAATCCTGTGTTTACTGGCTGTTCTCTGCGCCGTCAACGCCAAAAGTCTTAGAGACACAGAAACAAATAACTCCCAAGGAGGTTATATTCAGACATTACTAAATCTCGGGGTATGTTTGCTTTTCATAAATCTTCATTAACGTTACCAAAACAAAAGTCACTCATAAAAACGGGTCAAAAATCATTGAACAAAATATTGTTTACTTAGCTTTTACGCACGTTATTTGAATCCTGGTCCCAGACGTAGGACTGCAACGGAACAGTTACTCTTTCAAACATATTAAAGCAATGTGTTATTTTGAACAAGATTCTTACCGTCCCTGTTTTTGCACGCTGGTCCAACGTGAAGAACTACAACACGCCGCTCTATTTACGAAACATAAGTGTTTTTACGTATTTTATATTAAAGCAAGCAGCACATCAAGCATTGAAGGACAAATTGGCGGAAGCAGGAATTGATCTCGTAAGGCTCGAAGCAGCATTGGCAGCCTGTAAGTTCTGCCTTTACTATGCGTCTAATTGAGTTTTTTCAAAATTCTTTCATCTAATTAGATGAATTTGGCAAAAATAATTTTGAAAAAGTCGGAGTTGAACCCCAGACCTACTGATCAATTTACTGACTGCTTTAACCATTACACCACAGACACATCTGTGGTTGTGGGGAACTTTAAATAGGTCCTGATTCATGCACCAGTGGTTTCATCTAATTAGACGAAAATCGCGTCATTTTGAAAAAACTAGAAAGTGAATGATTTTGTGATCTGTGTTAGGTGGATAGTACACCTCTGACCTTGAGTAAACTAGTCCTTCAGATGATCTTGATCTTTGAAGCAAGCTTTAGTGGAATACAAGCATGGAGAAGTAAAGGTCAGACATTTACGCACTTGACCTTGACACTCCAGATATGGTCAAGATGTATTTGTATACTTAAAATGAAGTTCATAAGTCTTGTCATTCGAAACTTACAGCCAGAACAGACACACACAGACAAATCAACCTCACTGAAATTATTACCCATCAACATACACAAGGTAGGAGAGGAGGTTTGGTAACAATCACTGTTGGTACAGAATCACGTTTTTCTTTTATGTTGCTATAAAAAAGCAAGACAAAAGCTCATTTACATATTTATTTGTAACTTGTGCATAATATTTGCGCAGCAATATATATGGAAAGCACAATGTAAGTTTTGCGGGTATATAAAATATAGAATTGGTCAGATGTTACAAAATTACAACGTTGAATTGTATTTACTTCTGCAGTGTTTACTTTGAACCGTTTCAATATTATTGCAAGAAGCCCTCATAGATTTGGTTCGAAATAATATTACTTATCAAACAGACTTCCCCCAAAGCGGAATTCTCAACGTCAGTTTTAAATGGTCAATTAGCATGGATATATTAGTGAACAAAAACACATTATTCTCTTGATACTAAAATACTAAGATGTGCGCTGGACTGCTTCTAGATGTGCTGTGGTTGAGTTCACAGTTGGTAATCTGTGCACCTTTTACTTGTGTTGCTACGTTATTCCACAAAACGGAATATACTTCACACACGTAGTCATGTATTGACAAAACAATGCCTACAGTGATGATGACAGTGCGTCTAAATCGAGCACAACTACACTAACTGAAAGCGAACAGTCTATTTACATATCTGGGTTTGCTATGTATGATTCTAACTCAATATGTATATTTGATAGAGACATGAAGAATCCAATATCAGATTGCAGCAACAATAACTTAAGCAATGAAGTAAAATTATCTATTATAATGCCAACGTTTTAAATTTTCTGCTTTAAAAGTAATATACAGTATCTTCGAAAACATGCAAATCTACAACATGGGAAACAAGTAAGATGATTCCAGATAAATATTCACCAGCAATAATTCGCTGACTGCATTATGTATTGTATTTACAAAGTTCAACAAATTGTTTAGTTCCAATTGTTAAATGCATAGCACACGTATGATAAGGATGTTGCAATATAATATTTTTCACAGTGTTAACTTATTTAGTTTTATGTTCTTGTCATTTGTTTCTTTAAATGCCACAATTCATTCCTTTGTTCAAGAAAACCACCTGTTCTGTCTCAATATGTATGCATAAATTACTTATAAATACTTGATCAACTTTTAAAGCTCTGCAGTAGACCACTTCCGGTGTTGATTTCTCAAGCTTAAATAGGCTCCTCTCCCCCCACTGAGTAGATAGACTTGAGCTTTCTTCCCCAATATGACCATAGGAGGTATGATATAGCGTGAGTGCAGTTACTGAATAAAATATACGCTTTAGATTTTAGGAGCTTTAGCTCTGTCTGGAAACATTGCATATCGATAAGCTGTAATCTCAACAACACAGATTTAGTCCGAAGCGATTTCACTGGAGTCACCAATGCCTTGGCCTTCTTCAGAGGGCTTTACATTTGAAACAATTTCAGCGACCGTAACCTTACCTTCCACGGCAACCGTTTTGGTATCTTCTTGTACATTTACTTCATCATTCTGCACTGAAGAAGTAAAGTCGTCTTTCTGTACGAAAGAAATTTCCTCTTCTTTGCCATCTGTACCCTCCTCCATTGCGATTTCTTTTCCAGTATTTGCAGCACAATCGTCTTGACAAGACTCATCTTCAATTTGGGTACTATCTTCTACGACATCCATATTTTCCATAGAGGGCACAGAAACATGGGCATTTACATTAACAGTTTCATTCCCCATTGCGTTATTTTCAGCCCCAGGGGCTTTATCTGTGTTTTCCTCGCTGTTGCTAGTGGCCCCAATTGGTCCTTCTGGGTTGTCATCTTTAGTTTGTTCATCAGAGAATTGATTAAGTTCGCCTGTCACATTCTTATCTTCATGCAGGAATTCTTCTTTATCAGTCATATTTTCTTTTTGGAGACTGGAACTATCCCCCGTTGCAGGTGACAGTCCTGCATTGTCATCCGATACAGGGGATTCCGATGAAATGTTTTCGTCAACTTCCATATCTTCCTCCTCTGTTACAGCATTAGGTGCACCAATGACATCCGAGGCTTCAGTCATGTTATTTTCATCCATTTCAATGCCTTCCTTCTCCTCAGTATTGGCTGACTCCATTGCTGGATTAGCTGTCTCAACGGCATCTGAATTTTCTTTCAATGTGTCTGGAAATGACGAGACAGCTTGTGGAACTGTGTTACCAATGCCGTCGGTAATTTCATGTCCATCCGTAGCCAAAGATTTTTTTGTTTCAGGTTCACTAATGTGGTCGGGCTTGCATTTTTCAGTTTCAGGAGTGACTGCTTCGTTTTCTTCAGTCACGTTATTTTCTTTCACTGTCCCCGTTGCCACAGCAGGATTTTCCAGAGTCTCTGAAGCATTTTTCTCTTCGCAGGCCTCTCTATCTTTTTGTTCAGAGTCCGGTATTACTTCTTGTGCAACTTTATTTTCCGCCATTACATCAGTGTCGTCTTCCATGACGTGGCAACTTACATTTTCATCATCATCGGCAGGGGCTGTATTTTGCTCGATAACTGAATTACTGTCGCTAGTTTCAGTGGGGAGTTCGTTAACTTCCTCACTGTTTTCCTCGAGCATTCGTCCAATACCATTACCGGTGTTCGCAATTATTTCAGTTCCCACA
The DNA here is from genome assembly GCA_038406175.1 of Haplosyllis leylae. Lineage (NCBI taxonomy): Eukaryota > Metazoa > Annelida > Polychaeta > Phyllodocida > Syllidae > Haplosyllis > Haplosyllis leylae. Next base: position 7,626 of record JBCAUG010003327.1, on the reverse strand, counting down.
CAGGTTTCCTCTTTTGCAGATGTAGTTTGATCTTTTTCCAATTGTGTGATGTCCCTCTCCATTTCATGGGAGGCTTCGGTAACTTTGTCACTGTTTTCCTCGAGTGCTTGTCCAGTGTCTTCAGTGGCGCTCACAATTATTTCAGCTTCCACGGTATCATCTTTTGGAGTCTGATCTCTTTCCGGTTGTGTTGTGTCCGTCTTCGTGCCTTCGATCACGTCTTCTTTCGAGGTGCCAGGAGGCTTAGCATCATGACTTGGGCCTTCCTCATTCTTTACCGCAATTTCCTCAACCGGTGGAATTTCCCCACTTTCATTTAAGTTTTCTTTATCATTAATTTCTTTCTTCGTATCAGTACTTTCTTTTGATTCAATAACATCATTAGTGTCCATGCTTTCGAAATCAACATCTGATTTCTCTTCCACACATTTTTCAATGCTAGGTCCCAGATTTTTAGCAGTTTCTTTTCGGGTATGATTCCCATCTTCAGCCTCAGTATGTTCCATTGTAGAACAGGGTACACGGTTTTCATCTTCAGCGACAGAGTATTCCTTTGTGAGTAAAGATGGGGATTGTTCCACTGTACGTTCAGTAACGTTGTTATCTTTTATCTCTTCAGTCACAGAATGTTTCACTGTAGGCTCAGGGACATGGTTATCATCTTTAGTTGCAGAGTGTTCCATTGTAGGTTCAGGAACATGGTTCTCCTGTTCAGTAACAGAGTGTTCCACTGTAGGCTCAGCAACATTGTTCTCCTCTTCAGTTACAGAGTGTTCCACTGTAGGCTCGGGAACATGGTTTTCATCTTCAGTCATAGAGTGTTCCACCGTAGACCCAGGAACATGGTTCTCATCTTCAGTTACAGAGTGTTCCACTGTAGGCTCAGGAACATTGTTCTCCTCTTCAGTCACAGAGTGTTCCACTGTAGGCTCGGGAACATGGTTTTCATCTTCACTCATAGAGTGTTCTACCGTAGGCTCGGGAACATGGTTCTCATCTTCAGTCATAGAGTGTTTCGCTGCAGGCTCGGGAACATGATTGTCATCTCCAGTCACAGAGTGTTCCACTGTCGGCTCAGGAACATTGTTCTCTTCGGTCATAGAGTGTTCCACCGTAGACCCAGGAACATGGTTTTCATCTTCAGTTACAGAGTGTTCCACTGTAGGCTCAGGAACATTGTTCTCCTCTTCGGCCATAGAGTGTTCCACTGTAGGCTCAGGAACATGGTTGTCACCTTCAGCTACAGAATGTTTCATTGTACGGTCAGGAACGTGGTTCTCATGTTCAGCTGTAGGGTGTTCCACTGTAGGCTCGAGAACATGGTTCTCATCTTCAGTCACAGAGTGTTCCACTGTAGGCTCGAGAACATGGTTCTCATCTTCAGTCACAGAGTGTTCCACTGTAGGCTCAGGAACACTGTTCTCCTCTTCGGTCATAGAGTGTTCCACTGCAGGCCCAGGAACATGGTTTTCATGTTCAGCTGTAGAGTGTTCCTTTGTAAGCTCAGGAACATTATTGTCATCTTCACTTACAGAATGTTCCATTTCAGGTTCCGAAACATAACTCTCCGTTTCATTTGCAGTGTGCTTTGTTGTAGGGTCGGGCAAATGATTCCCATCTTCAGACGCAGAGTGTTCCATGGTAGTCTCTGGAACACAATTCTCATCTTCATTTGTAATTTGCTCCATTGTTGGCTTGGGAACATGATCCTCATCTTTAGCCACAGAGCGTTGAATAGAAGGCTTTGTCACCTGATCCTTATTTTCAGCCGCACAGTGGTCCACCGGAGGTGCAGGAACATGATTTGTTGTAAGCTCGGGTAAATGATTCCTACCTTCAGACGAAGGTTGTTCAATTGTAGATTCAGACATATGGCTCTCATCATCAGCCGCAGAGTGTTCCATTGCAGCTTCATTGGTCTCCGTTGTTTCTTTTGAAGCATCATTTCCCTCTATATTTTTAGAAATTTCATTGTCCGCGCATGTTGTTTGATCAGCGGCGATTTTACCCTCCTCCTTCGGGGATGACGAGCTATTCGCAGCTTCAGCTCCATTTTCAGTCGAGGTTTCATCGACAGATACAGCACTCGCATCTTCCTCAACTGAGGCATCCATATTTACACTGTCCTCACTGGGCGACACTTCTTCGGATACCGTGGGGCTGTCTTTGGCTGCTGGGGCATTCTCCTTGGGAACAGAATTATGTTCTTGTGACACTGATGCATCTTGCATATCCATAGAAGATCCGTCATAGTCTATAGCCATACTTTCTTCATCTTGGGATGGGCTATCCTCCAAGATACGTCCCTCGTTCTCCTCTTGCTCACTGGGCTTAGCAGCACTCTGCTCCTGATTTCCAACAGCTCTCCAACCTGTGGGTACATCTGGGTTTCCAATACTTAGAGGGCCTCCAGGACTTCCTGACTCCAGTGTGTCGTTGCTGGTTTCTGCTGAAGTGGTGGCCGTTGCAGATGAGCTGCTTTGATTTTTTGACCAAAGTCGGTTCACCATATCGTCCAGACGTTTCTTAGCTTTCTTGTTTGGGGGAGCCACGTGAGGGGGAGGTGCATCTGCTCCTCTCTTGTTCTTGTTATCCATCATAGATTTTAGGGCACTAGGAGTTAAATGTAACTGCGCATGGCTGTTAGATATGGTACTCTGAACAACCTTTGATGTTGAACTTTTTGTGCGAATACCAATGTTTCCACTTCCGAACCTGGGTGGAAGAAGTACGTTTTGTAACGCAGAACTCTTATTTGGGCTGAAACTGGCTCCACCTGATCCAGCTGCTTCGGCTCGTTCTCTGTACATGTATTTGAGCTGTGGTAGATACTGACTAAAATCCACCAGCTTGATGGCTTTTTTACATTTCAGTTTGGCAGTCGGTAATCCGTAGAAGCGAATAAAAGCGTGCTCCTCTTCGTCTGTTAGAGTCAACACAGGTACGCTAAGGACCATTTCTACTGCGTAACGGAACTCATCCATTGGAACGTACGGAAAAAAGACTCTACAAGGAAATGTGAACGGTAACTAGATTAGATAAACCTGCCTGTTTAAAGATGCTCGATTCCATTGGTTGTTGAGAACTGAAGAAAGGAAGAGATGTTGATTAAACACGAGACATCATTTTACGTTAAACCAACCTGGAAAGGGCCTCCATTAAAGCAAAGCACGACCCCTCTTTGACCAGACATGCCATACTCTTCCCTTCGAAGTCCAAACGTTTGATGGGTACTCTTGCATTGATCTGCGGTTCATTCGCCATGGCAGTACTGGTAGGTCTTGATGAATGTTGTGGTCTGACCTAAAACAAGCGGATACCTACATTTTACGTGCACCCATTACCACGGAGAACGTTCAAGGAAAGTATATATTACACTGTAGCATGACTCATACTTATTATTTCGGCAATAAACAAGAGCTTTAATTATATTGCACTTCAGGTCCCGGATGAGCATCATGTTTGTAGTTCCTGGTGAAGTTTATGTTTTTAATTGCAGAGGAAAGGCATGCATACTTTTTGGCTAATTTAAGTCTGAATGAACAAAATCTGTAGAATAGGTATGGTACAATGGGTAAAAAATAATTATCAGGAAACAACCCTGAAGTGCATTACCTTCGGTTCATCAGCACTTATTATGGGAGGCCTGCCTCTGGGACGGGATCCTTGCTTGGGAATCTGGAAATAAATACACGATAACATTACAGCATGCGGATGATTATCGGACAATGAATGCATGTCAACAACACTCCGGATATCTGTCCACTTGCGGATCCAGACGGGACCCCAGCCCCTCCCTGAGTTAAAACCCAATATCTAATTTTATGGCCCTTATTTTAAGATTTTCCAAAGAATTTTGTCAGACTTAGCTAGGTATCAGTTTCAAGAAAAACCTTTATGGCCTTGATCCACTCAGCATATATTCTCATTGTATATCCCTGCAGTTATTCCTCTCTTTATGTATTCGTACATTAAATCTACTTGGGACACAAACATGCGAAGAAATTTAAGACTGAAATGTAGTGCTACCGTGATACCACGTGAAAGATATTTATATCAATCATTTTTAAAGCCTTTCATGTTTCCAATTTTTTCAACATAGGTACTCAAGGTATTCAGAAAAGAAGAAATACATATTTTACAGTAAAAATGCAGATGTTTGGGTCCTGAGGCAGGCTCCTTTCCAATGGCCAACAGATAGCTTACTTGGCTCACCAGCATTCAATTTCACTCCCTCAGAAGAACTTAGTCACAAATTTCTGACCCTTTTAACAAATCCTGGATCCGCTACTGGTTTGTCAAGATTTTTAGTCTTTGTGTTTTATGGTGTTTAGTAGACTATGGATAAATAAAATATTAAGGTTTACACTTGTACTCTGCATTGAAATAGTGGTACACTGTAATTTTCTGTTGTAACTGTCTGTATTCCACATGAAGCTGGACAGATATTGATGTATTCTGCCAGCTGTATTACACAAACCAAATTGACTATTTCAATTTACCAGTTAAATTTCATCGCAACAATGACAAATCTCCTGCCAATTATGATCGAAGTAATGCAACATCCGCTGTTTACTTTGAGCAGTTGCAATATGATCAATGTTTGCACTCTAACAGTCCAGCAAGTGTAAGCAATGTTACAAACTCCGTTTGAAATTTCCCCTGTGCTAGAGACTATTAAAATGGCCGACTAGCAGCAAAAAATTGTTGTACTAATTAGAGTATAGGTACGTTTGTTACCAACATCCTTTACAAAAAACAGTTGTAGTCTACGTAATAATGATTTTCGACTATTCCAAGGAGACATGTAGATGTTGTAAATATTATGTCATGGAGGGCATTGATTAATCAATGTTTGATACTACTGCCATTGTATTTTCATTAGGATGACTGATTTTCCTTGTGTTGATGTGTTACCATTTAGCATGGCTCCAACCTTGGACGTAAGACTAATTTACATACACATGCTGAAGCCGATTCGAGGTTCGGTTAATTGTAACAATAAATTACGTTTCCCGAGACAGCTTAATGAAGCACAAAACATTTACCAAAATCCATAACTCCCATACTTTCACGTACAAAGTACACATTTTGTTACAAATGGCAGTAGATTTTTTTTGTACATAAATTATTTAATAATCCCAAGGGGTAGCGAAGTTTATTACCCAATGCCAAGGGCTTATTATTTATTTAGTATTTTAGTCTCATTTAAAAATGTTCTTGTTCGAATTCAAATTGAAGGAACTTTGCTAAATATTGATCACATTATTACAGTATCATTAAAGTGGCTACAAGTGATTGCCTGAAACTAGACTTGCGCGATATAAAGTATATAAACACATTTAAAACTTTAAACTAAGTGTTGCTCAAAAAACATGATGTTGAAAACATCGAACTGAACCCTGGGCTCCCGACATAACTCAATAACTAACGTCAAAGCTGAGTTTTAATTTTTCGCCTGTTATGCGCCACGAATTACAAGTTTTACATAAAATAGATTGAATTGGATTTAATACCAGAAATATCTGACGTCCACTTTGTTGTGTAACAGGCTGCCGTAAATGCAGTGGGACGTGAGGTTCTTTGATTTTAATTATCTGGTGAAAAAAATTCCACTGCTTCTCAATTATGTTGTGACACTTCCATCGCTCAAGAACCTTATTTTGGTTCTCCAGTGAAAAGCAGGCGTTTTATTCTTTTCAATTTCAGTCCTTCTACATTCAAGAATTGCACTTACTACTTATTATTACTGAGATAATTTTGTCATATGAATATTTCTACGGGTTTACAGAGTGATTTCGACATTGTACGTGAGTACTGACTTTTGTTCCTAGAATAATATTATCAATTAATCAAAAACAAATATAAATAACGGCCCTAACTTTTTGAACTGTATCCAAGTATTGCATCCGCGGGATATAACGTAAATATATTATAAGTGTTTTTCCATATCAAATTATACTTTCAAACTGTTTCGGAAATATTCATATATTAATGTTTTTACCACCTATTTCTATCCAAAACAACTCTTTTCCACCTCTCATTAAATACGTCCTCTAACACCATAAAAACGCTGTGTGTTGTGGCCTTGGCAGAGAAAATATTCTCCAAACTATTACATCTATTAAATTCCATTAGTTATCACCGACCATGTACGCAGTACGGAAGGTAATGTTCTCACAGGTGTCTGTCATTTAGTTTGGGAGGGGGGAGTCAACCTTGGACCTGACCCCCCAGACCATAAAATGTTGACCCGTCCATTCCCCAGACTACAACTTTTGACCCCCCTCAGACCATGAACTGTTGACCTTCCCCCACCCCTGGCTAGGGTTAGTCTAGAAAGATTATAAGGACAGGGCGCCATGGTCGGTATTCCTCGTATCCGCATAATGTTAATGCGAGGTCTGTCTTGTTTTATTAGCAACAAACATGAAAATCATTTCCAAATTATGTCTGCCATTGTTTTGTTTTCTGCCGGGTTGTAACATTCCTATCAATATAAAATTCCGTATGATGTACCCTGTGTTCCTGGCTTTTTCCTTGTGTTTTGTTTTTTGCATTAAATTAACATTTATTCTACTAAAAACAGAGAGATATACTACTACTAATTCCCTCAAAACTACAATCACAATAATCTCACTCCATTCTCCAGTTCACCAACTCAATATTTACAACCAAAGTCAAAAGATCATGGAAACATCCCACTACAACCTTGGTATATCATTTAATTTATAAATCTTCAAAATTTTCCTTGTGTTGGAGGTAAGTTTCCTGTGTGAAAACAAGTTTTTAATATTTAGGCAAATTCCATGTGTTTTCTTTGTCTGGAAAAATGAACATCCAAATCCCAGTTTTCCCTGTGACGTGAAAACACTGTAATCCAGCATTTCTGTGCATCTTTACACCAATCGCATTCTTATTATTAAGTGCAGGTTCTTTCAGCAGTTTGCGAAAATTTCATTTAACTTTCTATTTTATTTAATTTGTACTTTTTCTACTTGCTATAGCAAAATTGGTTGACCAGAACAACATTTCCAATGAGTTTAACATCCTGCTTGAAAAGATGCAAAAGCAAACTGCTCGTTAGAAGTGGATGCTGCTGTAACCGACTTTTTAACATTGATTCTGATATAAAGAAATCTGTTATTCCTGAATGTGAATTCCTTGTGAGGGGAACCAACTCAGCAACTGCAGTTATCATTTGTTATGTAGTGTTTTGTCACGTTTCTGTCTTGGGTTCCCAGCAATTCACAGTTGTACAAGTCAACTGTCAACTTTCCAAAAATGATATTTATGGTGTGTTCACACGGGAAGAATGCGACTACAATGCAGAGAAGTTACAATAGATGCCAATGTCCTTATTGTTCTGGGTTTCGGTGATACATTTGTACAAAAATCCATTCCTGAAATCCATCTGTCTTGGTATCGGGAGTCGCCAGTGTGAACACACTATTATTTGCTAAAGACAATAACATATGTCGTTCTGAAATTTCTCAAGTAAAATAATGCGCAAAAGGACAGTCCTTGTGTATTGAAAAAGGTCTTTGTGTATTTAAATAAATGTATCTTTACTTTTTCCACAATTTTCAAAAAAAGACCTTCTGCCAGAAATGAATTTGTTTACTC
>JBCAUG010003316.1:0-11472 GCA_038406175.1 Haplosyllis leylae | reverse complement strand
AGACACACCTTAGAGAGATCTATGGTACCAGAGGTCTAAAGACTTGCCCACAGCAATACACAGTCTCAGCCGTACCTGAGACCAACCGCCGTGCCACTGCGTTCTACCGTACCCAAAAGACCTCGCACAGTGACAAAAAAATTCAAATTAAAAGGATTGTTATATTTGACCCAATGATGTTCTGTTTAAGAGTCAGAGGTGATACCACTGTTCCACAAAGACACAGGTAACAGAGGGGACCCTTAAATTAGACCTAGTTTGTGCTTCAGTTATCTCTGAAGTTCTCTAAATTCACTGAATTCAATGAATGCTCGGCTCCACTTAGAGAAAACTCCAATGATGCAGGGAGCACACGAAAATGTTACACCGGTTAAACTTCGATTGATTTGAAATAAATCTTGAGGAAATATGATCGTCAATCCTACTCGGATGGTAATCCTTAGAACTGCTGTATCAATCCAGACTTACATCTTTTGGAAACAAAACTATGACTAAAGTAAACCAAAACATCATAAAACTATTTAGGAACCAGTCAGAATTCATAGATGTTCCTGGAGGGTGTCTGTGGAACTCATAGTTGCAATTACAATCTTCCTCACAACAGCCTATTCTATCAATGACATGCAAATATATCATATCTGACAGATTTGACAGAAATAAATTGTAAAATTTTTGAAACACTGCACTTAAAATCTTACAATTAAGGTTGTTTAAGTAACTGATCTTAGCTTGAATGTGTTTGAGTTGGACATTTTTGTTTGTCTCCAAGGGAAAAAGTCCTTTGTTTTTCCATTTAGATTTTAGGCTTAACAGAAGGAAGACATTCTTAAATAACTTCATAGCAAAGGTCCCCATTGTTTGATCTGGGATTTTCCTTTGAAATTGATATTGGCGAGCAGGTGAGGTCTGTGGAAGTCAGCTATTTCTGTTGAATGAATGAGGTTAATAACTTCCTACCCAATGTAAATACATCTGTCCTGTTTCAAGAAGAATCGGAAAGAGAAAATAATAGAATCTCCCAACATCCAAAATCGTTCTTCAACATTTTTGCAAGAAAGTCAGATTTCAAACTGTAACAGAACTTGGTCAGTGTTACACGAATAAGCGGCCGATTTAATCAAGACAACATTTTCACTAAGACCTGTATTCTGCAATAACACTGGCTCCCCTGATGCGCACTGCGAACACATCGACCTCAGAATTGCAATTTAAAAGTGTCTCATTTTCTTGTAGGATGTTACCAAAGAGCCAGCGTAAAACAAATTTAAAGCAGTTCATGTTTCAGTGATTATCCTAAATTTGCTAAACTCACTGAATTACTATGCTATTTATGGAAAACTTCATAGTTGTAATCTGAGCTTGTTACCGCATTGTAAATGCCAAACTTTATTTTCTGATTGTGTCACGAATCTCAAAAATCCATTGAGGAAAAAACCGAAAAAGGAGCCTAACCTGTTTAGACATAGGCCAGGGACTTTCTTTACCCCTGTGAGTGTAACAGATTGGATTGTAAGAGAAGTGAAATACGTTTATGGAACCATTTAGAGTCGTATTTGGCTGCAACCTACGCAGCAGTCTGGGACTAACACGCAATCGCTTCCAACACAGGTTCTAAGGGTCTATTTACACCCTGCAGGAACACCTTTCAATTCTGACTTGTTTTGTAACTTTGTTACAGTTGTGCCATAAGAAAACGAACTTGTCCAACCTAGAGATGTAATCCTCATGTCAGCCTTGATTTTTAATTCCACATTTACTAAGATCATTTTGTGGAGAAGAAAACTGCAAATATATGTGAATATAGAGTTGACAACATTGTCAACTTTGTGTTTGTGAAAAAACTAGAGTAGAAAAAATATACATTACGCTAAATTGCTATTGCCGTCGATTATTTCATGATACGCACAGATTAGCAGTTATTACCGCCCGCGTACGTCCACACCCAGTCCCAGGATCTTTCCCTGGTCTCTAGTCTCAAGTCCTTTCCAGGTCGAGTACCTCAGTCCCAGCTGGGAAGTACCCCGTATAAGACTGGGGTACCCACCTGCTGGGACTAGGGTACCCCTATGGCTGGGACTGGGGTACTCCTCCCTGGACAGTACAGAATAGCAAGTACTTGCTACGCAGCGGGCGGTACGCCTTTTTCGGTCACGCAGGAGGACCTTCTTGTCTGTTTAGATGTAGTATATTTTTGTGAAAAACCATTACTTATTAAAGTAATTAAAGGAAAATCAGAACTTGCATGTATGCAAATCTAATCTTATTGTAAAAAACTCGAATAGTTCAACTAATCTCTGGTGTAAATCCATCATTTTGTTTTAATTCCCAGTGACTTGCTGACACATGCTGACACATGCATTCATGATGTAACATTAATGGGGGAAAACTGTCATCCATTGAGATCCTGTTTTTGCAATAAGCTTAATGGGTTCTAATATGGCTGTTAAAAGGGACATATGGAGATATTATGTTGGTATTATTCTCTTGCTTTGGAGTTTTGAGGGAAAGGATCAAATTTATGTTTTCAGCCGAAATGAATTTTTAATTTTTCCAAGGAAACACCTCAGAAACAGTTTAAATTACATCGACGAATTATGGGGCACCTCTCTACGGACCACAATTCTCTCAATTTGATGCACTTTTTGGAATATTTCGTTTAATTGTATGTCGGACTCCCCCCTCCCCACTCACCCCCCCCCCCCTCCGAGGGTTGACGCCCTTGCTGTGGCGAATCCTGTCATCTTTTGCTAAATCTGGATTTCTTTAGTAAAAGCTCCAAAACTCAAAAACTAAAGGTTCCACGGAACAAAGATATTTAATGCTGCTAAAAATTTACTAACACTAAGCACGTTTTTACTTAACAGAATGATAAAGTCTTTCGCAAGTAATAAGAAATAAGAGTTCTACGTTATGATACAGTATTACTGTCCTTTGGGTTTGATCTTATTATCGGATGTGTTATGTAATATCAGAGTTCACTCATCAGATGTGATAACAAACTAATTACAGTTCCAACTATAATGATACGCTTTCACCATTAATAATAACCATCTAGATACGAACAAAACCACATACACAATGATTTCTAAATGGAAAGGGAATTATGCAACTGGTAATGAGGGGCTGCAAAATATGAAATAATTACCCCGTGTGAAGAGTTGAAGCGTCAACAGGAAGTGACGCAAGCAATTTCAAATCACACAGACGTCACTTATCTGCAAAAAAAACAAATACAAAAACACTACTGACGTCACATTACAAAGAGCATTTTGCTGTTTTCTGTTTATCAACGATTGATATTACTACGTCCTGTTACGAAAGTTCCGCATAAACAGGGATTACGATTTGATAATCGAGATGAATCGGACAAAATAATTTTCAGCAAAAGTAGATCTCCTGATCAGTTTACTGACTGTCTTTACCATTACACCACAGACACATTTGTGGTTGTGGAGAGTTTTAAATAGGTCCTAATTCATACACCAGTGGTTTGTGTGTGTGTGCACCCTCTTTGTGAATCAATCATAATTGGCGACCGATTTCATAGACTCACATTTTGCTGCATTTATTAAATACTTTCGACCTTAGGAGTGACGAGCAATACATTCGTGGAAGCTAGAAGCAGCAAAGCAATTACATCATTTCACATCTTGAGTGTAAGTACAGGTGATTTTGAACAGCTTTGTTTGGTCTTACAAATAATGGAAATTATGATGACGAAATGTGACTTATTTGGCCGCCATACCCATGACGTCATCGTCACCCTCATCCTTATAATCCAACAAAGAGAAGGGGAAATAGCAACGGGAACTTAAGAAATGAGCCTCTTAGTTATATGATAATGTGTCCTTACTTTGAATAGACCTTAGTCTAAATTGTTGTCTTCTGTAAAATTATAGATCTAATTTCTGCCTTCACAAAGACACTTTTGTCACACCATGGACTGCATTAGTTTCAAACGTGAAGACTTCCGGAAGAGCAACCGACATTGCCGATGTTTCAAAGATTTTTGCTCCTAAACGAACACTCCTATTGGGAAATAAAGGCATAAAAGTGATATAAACACTCAATACAAGCCTATAGAAATCATAGTTACCAGACACATAAAGGCGATAACACACAGCTGTGGACCATAAAAGTACAAAAAAACTTGAACGCATTCTTGTTGCGAATTTTTCCAACAATGTAGATAGCATTGAATTTTGTTTTTTATTTCATGTCTGGTATTAGAAATGATGTTACATTAAATTTGACGATAATAGATTTAGGTTCTCGTCAATTTTGTCACTAAATTGCATCAAAAATCAAAGTGATGCAAAGTAATCTCGAGAATTCACTATACATTCCATGACAAAATTGCAGAACAGCCTATTGGATTTCATTTGAAGTTAAGAGAGAAATTGGTTCTTATCTTCTTATGACAATTTTAATGTGACGCTTGGCCTAGTCAAGTTATTTCTTTTGTTTTATTCTAAATTGATACCATTACTAGACAAAGTGAGCTCGCGTAACAAATGAGCGTAATGTTTTATTAAAATTCCACATGAGACAACACATGGTCATGCAAAAAATGACTGTCTGGAATAAAGCATTTCTATTGGGTCTAATCTGGTTGTTTACCCTACATTTCACAATAGCTCCTTACATGTGAAATGTGTGATAAAGCTAGTAATCGTTTGCTTGATGATTTTTTGTTTTTACGTAGTTTTAAAGATGACTGACATCTGAGGAACAAATTAACTTCTATTTCAGTTTCTTTTACATAAGCAAAGCAATAAGACCCGATTAACCCATGGCTGACGATTGCTCAGTGTATTGCCGTAGTTGACAGAAACTGAATAATGTCGACTACTTAATGAAGCGAATCAATAGAGTTTTTCCTAAATGAATTTAACTGAATTCAGCAAATTCAGTCAAACATGACAAAATCCAAAAATAGTATGGTTACCAAAGGTATTACCCAACTAACAACAGATACATTACCATTCATGGTAATAGAATGTACATTTCCAGTACTACCTCTGGTTAGATATCCATTGTGATTCACCACTGTGAATAGATACCATCCCAGAGACAGTAATAGAAATATTTTCTTACCACTGCATTTAGAAATTATCTATTGTCAGTTGTGGAGTGTCTCTGGTAACCATACTACTTTTGGATTTTCTCTTGATTCACTGAAATTCAGTGAAAGTCATTTAGGAAAAACTCAAATATCACATTGTCCTGACCTTTCTCCCGTTGCCTGTTTATCTCGTTAATGGTGTAAATCAACTCTCGCAAAAACCAATCACTAATAATTTCTACTCCCTCATCTTATTTTCCAAGGAGAAGGAAAGACTCCTTCTCTTAACCTTAGGACCCGAGGTCCAACTCTACCGCAATTTTTCCAAATATTTACAATAATTATAGTATAATTTTACTTTTTACAACTTTAATACATTAATTACAAGGTAAAAATTGGCTTTTATCTATAAAAACCACAGGAATTCATCATATTAAATTTATTTTATTTTTAAATGAGTTATTTTTGTTAAATATACTCAACTATCAAACATAAAGACTTTTTTAAAATAATTTAGTTGGAAAAATTTACAACAATTAAAATTGTCCAGAGGGGCCGGTTAAAATCACTACACCAGATGCCCCTGGTGCACAGATAAATTCCTTGAAACGCGGTTAAACGCAATGCAAAGGAAAACGCACTCCAGAACCTCCCTCCTTTTTCTTATATCTTTTATCAAATTCTTTCAATGGGAGAAATGAATTTTGAACTTCGATCTTGGTTAGGTACTTGGCAAGTGAGACCGCTGGATTGCATCATTTTGTAAGTGAGTATCAAAAATTTAAAAATTGAGAGAACATTATTTATAGAAAACTCATGGTCTCCTGTTATGATGGTTTTGAGGTTCCATTGATTGTAATTTCTATTTGTAATTTTGCGCATTAATCACAGAATCTTCTTAATTCCAACTTAAGCGTTAAGTGATCAGTTTCTATGGTTACGGTGATTTATGGTGCAGTAATTAAGTCTAGGTTCTTACCTAATCATCTACGGCTTCCGGAGTTAGTATAATTACAATGCACTGGATGCGGCATTTAACGGACTATCCAGAAAATAGTCGGAGAATCCAAATAACTCTGGTTGAAAGGAAGTTCAAAATTTGTATGGATACATTAACTCGTTTTGCGCAAACTAAATTGAAATAAATATTTTGAAGACAATGTTTTGATTTAATTTTGACTTTGAACATTATGTCAAAAAAAAGAAAGCCTGATAACCTTGACATTGAGTAAAAGTGGCCTCATGTTTAATGCAATGGTGCCAGGGACGCATTCCCCTCCCTTTTGGGTCCATTTTTTTTTTTCATGTGCATGCCATTTTTGGGTAAAAATGCACAAAATAATAGGTTGCCGCCCCACCTTTACAATTGGCGGCCCGTCCTCTGGGAAATGCTGGATCCGCCACTGTAGTGTTAATTGTCGTGTCAATGGAATAAGAGTTTGTAGATACAAACGTTGATGTAAAATACCATCTTTGACTCATATGACCTTGACCTTGACGCAATGACCTTGGTACTCTAACTTGACCTGAGTACTTTGAAAATGTGTCTACATGCAAAACGTTTCCCAGTTCAAGCAATTTAAGGGTCTTTTTCGTTTTCATTGGCCTCTGTGGTGATTTAGTATCTTTTTGTGACTGTCCGTGGTCATCGAAGGTAAATCTCACTACTTTTCCTGAAACTATAGACATATAGATTTTTAGTCATTACCTGTCCGCATTCAAAAGAAAAACAGTGTCAATATCTCAGTCACAATATGCTGTTATAAGTGGATTTTGTCATCAACAAAAGAAGTGCACTGAAATAGAATAATTTTTTCACCTCGGCGTGGCGCCACTAAGAGGACTGGCGTGCGTTAATCCTGATGTTTACCGCACACCCACTGGTCTGCGCGATCAGCAGTACGTGACCGTTTTACTATTTACAGAATCAATGATCGAAATAAGAAACAGTGACTGACGGCTATGTCCATAAATAGATCTGGATCTAGTTTCACAGTGTAAAAATATATAACACCACGAAACCATTGTCTACGTTTAAAAATAACACTAATAAAACAAAGAAAACGAAGACCGTTCATCATGTAAAAATTACCATTGTAATCACAACATGAGCAACTATTGTCAGCAAAAGTAATAAAACAAATCAAGATTTATCGAACAATCAGTTTGTTTGAATTTGGAAATGTATCCAGAAAAAAGAAGTTATCTAAACTATGTTTCATTTTGTTTTAGATTTAGTCTCATCAAATTTGGTTTGATCTCATGTCTTAATGTACTTTATTTAAGTACGTTACCTTTGACTTAGTCACATAAATTTGTGTCAAAATTTTGCATTTCAATAAGACAATTTTAAAAGTGCAAATGAATAAAAACATTACAAATTTACACAAATCAATTAAAACTCAAAGATGACGACGTACCAAACAAACAAAAGAATATTTCATACAAACTCCAGCATTAAAATAGCCCGAACCCTTTGCGACGTGAACGTAACCTGTAATTTAGAGTAAATTTTATGTCCCATTAGATTCAACAGTAATTCTAGACCTATCCATATGACACGGCCACACGGAATCAGTCATGCGTAACTGTTTACAACACGTATCATTGCCAGCACTGTAATCAGTGGTGAAATGGAACAATAACAATGGTCAGTGCTGTCTGTAGGAAGTCGGCGCGCTGCCAGTGGAATTGTATCTAAAACAAGAACGTCCTTCAGTCGAACGCGTACCATCCACAAACATTTATAATAGAACTTGTTTTATTATCCTTTGATATTAAGAGACTTCGACCTTTGTCCAATGATCTTGATACGCAAACGTGACCTAGATATATCTGTGTAATGAAATTTTACTGACTGCAATAGTTCAAAAGTTAAAAGTCTGAACAGACAGACGCAGACACAGACACAACTGAAATAATTACCTTCCGCAAACGCGGATTGTAAGAGACAAACCTAAAGCAGCAAAAACGTTTTGAAGCCAAACCTCTAAAACGTAAATTGTTTTCAACATTTTAAAAGCATAGAGTTGTATTAACACTTTGTCAGCAGCGCAATTAGCGAAAAGGCTGTACTGTACACAGCATTACGGCTGATATAATTGTAGTCTTTTGCATCTTGGAGTTAAACAGAGAGAAATGTAAGTACAAACTTACTTCAACAAAAAGTGACCAGCAACATTTTCAAATTGAGCATAGAACATTGGGATTTGAGAAAGGATTAAAGGTAGAACCAATAGACAGCATATCGACCATTAACTCCGGACAAAGACTACGGATTATGAATGAAGCTTCAAGTTTGAAAACCAGGTAAGATGATTTTAATTACGTGATATTAAACAATCCTGTCACAAATGGAAGAAGCAGAGATGGACAGAGTGGTTGCGTGGCCATTTTTTTCCTGTCAATGAAAGGTTTATTATAGTGATGGGGTCGCTCGGTGTGAACAGACTTTTACAAAGCATCCTTATAATCTGATTAAAGATGTCAATCTGTCTATTCACAGCTTCTTTGATGAAGCGATTTCGCTATCGTCCATCGACTATTGTCTGGTGGAGATAGCAATTTTTTGCTTTCAGTACAGTTTGTGTTTTTATTCATGCAGCGTTGACTCAGTTACTTTCCAACGGAATCTGGGAAAGTTAAATTTTTATACGAATTTTTAAAGGTTTGTAATAAATGGCAAATATTGACAATTTTAGTCGGTAATATACAGTTTTAGAAGACCCGAAGGGCTGGCAAAAATTAATATTACCCGAGCCTTCAGGCGAGGGTAATATTCTTCTTTTTGCCAGCCCCGAGGGTCTTCTAAAACTGTATATTACCAACTAAAATTGTCAATATATGTTATACTATTTATTAAAGAAAAATGAAACATTGTTTCTTTGATCCCTATTTTTAATTGTCAAAAGAAGTTTACTTCCTAAACACCAGAAAATGGCTCCTCGGTAATATTAGGGATCCACTCAGTAATATACAGTATTATTACCGAGCGCTGGACCAATAAAAAATCGCGTTACTTCTCCGATAAATAATATAACATATGATAGCCTAAAATACATGTCGGTTGCTCCACTGTTCTCTTCGAGCGATGAATGACAGGCTGACGGATGGATATCTTATTCTGACTTCTTAATAAACAGATAAATAATGTTATAATGGTTGTCTATCAGAGAGTTATTTTTAGTTATTTTTGGACAACAAAATATGACTGAAGTAAACAAAATAGATTTCATAGACAACTATAATAGAACAACAGACAGTCATTATAAAACTATTTACAAACCAATAGAATTGGATATTCTTCCGGCAGGGTGAATAATCAGTAAATGTTTCGAAGTGAGTTAATCTCTGGTGTTTCATGTCATTACGCGCTACAAAATAAGTTCCTACTGCCATCAGTCGAGCTTTTCACAAATTATCCGAAATTGGCAATAATTGCAATATTCAGAAGATTTACAAAAAAAACAAAACAAAACAAAAATCCAGCTACAAAATGTTACCCGTGTAAAGATTGAGGTATATGCTGCTTGAGAGATCTAACAGAATGATCTAAGTCTAAGATTCAAGTGGTGCAGGAACAAAAGATCATTTAAGGATATCCTAAGTAGCACATGCATTAATAGTTCAGAGAGCATTAGACCTGAATGGCTGAGGTACCAGGTTCAATGCTCACTGGGTTATATTTTGTTACTGGATCTTTGTTATCACGTAGTAAAGCTTCTGATGCGAATATTGCCATTATTGCCAATTCTGTGTGTTTGTGAAAAACTCGAATAGCTGTGCACACAAACAGATCTTCTTGCAACAGTGTGTTTGTGTGTAGTAGATTTATCTTGATATTCTGCTCAATTAGATTTAACGATAATAATAGAGGGAAGCAAAATAGTATTTAAAAGGGTATTTAATGGAGCGACATCTATAATTAAAACTAATATGTTTACTTGAAATAGATTAACCGCAAAAGTTGGCATGCGGTTAAATAAAAATTATGTCCAAGCCATTGGTTTCATTCAACTTAGTTTCAAGCAGATCGTTAAATGATTCTCAGAAATAAATTGCTGAGATATCGGGTGCGACGGAAAATATACGCCTGTGAGGTGCAATTTGTACCTTTTTCACCTTGATGAAAGAATGTTCAATTTTGATCAGCTCACAAGTAATTTTACAATGGTTGTCTGTGAGAACTTTGTTTTTAGTTCAAACAGAATTTGGTGCCCAAAGAAGGACTAAAACATATTCTCGCAGACAACCCTTATAAAACTATTTACAAATCAGTCAGAATTGGATATTCTTCCATTAGGGTGTAATGTGAGGTCCCAATGTTACGGTGCAGCTGTCGACTACACTCTCTAACATTGAGAGCCTCACAAGGATCCAACCAGAGGTGTAGCCAATGGCTGTAGACATTAGTCAGCGCCAATCAAGGTCAAGTACCACAAGTACTTAAGGCAGTGCATGACACAGTAACAGTGTACTACACACAGAACCCAAGTGCTAGGCTTAAATGCCGAGGGCAACATAACATAGAAGATTGTAACATACTGCAATAAACCAGTTAAACTACAAGTATCTCTTGCTTATGTGGATCAGGTGTAAGACACACCTTAGAAAGATCATCGGTACCGGAGGTCTACAAGACTTGCCTGTAGTGCTATACTGTCTCAGCCGTACCTGAGACTACCGCCGCATCCACAGGACCTAAAAGACCTCACAGTAATCACGTAATAGCAAGGAAAACGTGCCGTGATTCATGCACAAACGAGCGTGTTTCAAATGTTTTAAACGTTTACAAGCAACTAAGCTTCTGAAAAGACAGGAGAGGAGAAAACAAGTCAAAGCCAAATGAGCAGAGTGTTCCACATTCACAGCTCAGAGAGGCTTTCCAAATTTATTGACGTTTATGTTTTATGGCTGAAACTTTAAGTGCATTGCAAATTGCTCTGACAGGCGTTACGTTTTAGCATCCAAATAAAAATAACAATTTAAACATCAAACGAAATACATTTCTCTAAAAACTTTGCTGACAAGCTACTTAAATAGTGTTTACAGGCGAGCTGTTTGCTCCGTCAGAATTTAAAATCTGCGAAAAATGTTACGAACTGTTCAAGAACAGCGGGAACAGCAGGAATGTTTCGTGGATAGTATTCCTTGTAAGCGAATGGTCATTGTAACCGAATCTGTCAACAGTGCTTTCAATTGAGTTTTTCCGTGATAGTCATTGAATTCGATGAATTCAATATTTGGTGATGTCACTGCAAGAAGGTCACCTACATTTAGTGACTGTCACTATGTACAGAAGATAACAATTAGTCTTGATTATTGCTTACGTTCTATGTTTTCTATTTTTTGGCACGTTATTAAATACAGCCTGTCATTTGTAAATATATGTCATAATTTCAGTCTAT
>JBCAUG010003305.1:0-11473 GCA_038406175.1 Haplosyllis leylae | reverse complement strand
ATTTCATCACGAGGATCACTTAATTCTCGAATTTTCATTCGAGAGCTAATTAATGGTCTCCGATGGATTTTTTAGCCTCAATGAAAATGGATTGAAGTTACCATATAACCCATTGGTCAGATTAAATTTCACTATTTGCCAACGAAAAATTTCCAAACACAAACGTTCAACAGCTTAAAAATGACGTTGCGTCGTTGACCCAATTGCTGGCACGTAAATGACGTCATCACAACATTCTTGTGCAAACAAATTGTCACCAATGAATGCAGGTTGAAGTAGGCCTACTTATCATAAAACTGCGAAAGGCTCATGTTAAGGGCAAGGACAGGATGTTAAGGGCACCGCGGAGTAACCAATAAGCTGACTCTACGAGCCAGCAATACATTATTAACATTTATAGAGATAGTTTGAGATCTTTTCGAGATGAATGTCCTGCATAATCTCATCGCTGAAGGAGATCGGCACTTTTTTGCTTTTAATACGAAGTAATGTTATCCTTTTGGCTAAGTGGACGTATTTTACCTATTTAAGGTCAACATTATGAACAGTAATACTTTCTATGTGAGGAGATCAATTCAGCATGTTCAATACACTCTCTGGTCTGTTTATCCACAAACATATCAAACGTGCTATTTATTTGATCTTCTGTACCTGAACAGGTACGGGTACTGGAGTGTAGTGGGGATCGACACTTAAGGCCCATTCACACTTAATTTCTTTAACGTGTGCCATCATTAAGAAGCGGTGTGCGAGCTAGAAATTTCTTTTCAGATGGCGAACTTTATCTCTCAGTGTGATAGACCCTTTAGGTACATTTACATTGAGTTACAGTGAATACAAAAGCAAATTTCTTCTAAGGGTCCATTCACACCCAGTGATAGCGTGAGCGGGAGCAGGAGCGAGAGCGGCATCGCTAGCGTCCTGCTTGGAAGGTCCTATTGATTTATACTGGTACCATTCATATCAAGTGATGCCGCTAGAGATTGCTTGAAAATCGGTGCCATACCCATTTTCCAAGCGGCAACACTCTCGCTCGGTGTGAATAGGGCTTTACACTTTCTGTGACAAATCTCACTTATTTGACATTCGCTCTCGCTTTCGATCCATTTGAACAAGCCCTAAGATATTTTAAGGACAAACAAATACTAAACCGTTAAAACTTTTATTGCCGGACAAGTTCCAGCAGATTTTCAGCCAAATCATCTGATATCAATTTATCGGAAGGTTATTTCCCTCCCACCCGTGGTGTATCAACTGTTATCCAATACATGTTCGTTATTTCCCACCCGTGGTGTATCAACTGTTATCCAATACATGTTCGTTATTTCCCACCCGTGGTATATCAACTGTTGTCCAATACACGTTCGTTATTTCCCACCCGAGGTGTATCAACTGTTGTCCAATACACGTTCATTATTTCCCACCCAAGGTGTATCAACTGTTGTCCAATACACATTTGTTATTTCCCACCTGTGGTGTATCAACTGTTGTCCAATACACGTTCATTATTTCCCACCCAGGGTGTATCAACTGTTATCCAATACACGTTCATTATTTCCCACCCATGATGTATCAACTGTTATCCAATACACATTCGTTATTTCCCACCCGAGGTGTATCAACTGTTGTCCAATACACATTCATTATTTCCCACCCATGGTGTATCAACTGTTGTGCAATACACGTTCATTATTTCCCACCCGAGGTGTATCAACTGTTATCCAATACATGTTCGTTATTTCCCACCCGAGGTGTATCAACTGTTGTCCAATACACGTTCGTTATTTCCCACCCGAGGTGTATCAACTGTTGTCAAATACACGTTCGTTATTTCCCACCCGAGGTGTATCAACTGTTGTCCAATACACGTTCTTTTTTTTAACGTTTATATCACGCTTTGTGTAAAGTGTACTGAAATTGATATCACATACAAATTACAAATTGTATCTTTTTTTTTATTTACAAGGCACTTGTTACAAGAGGTTGAACAGTGAAATTAAAGGACGACTTTTTATTCGGACACAATCTGCGCTGTGGTCTGTTTCCAATCAGTGCTTTAAAATTATTATCTCACTCCGGGATAAAATGGGACCCAAATATTTATTATCAGTTGATGACACTTTTCTAAGTCCTGATCCTCTTATCAGTTTCTTCCGGGAACAATTCCACAATGAAAGATTACATTATTTAACGCACTCATGACACAAAATAAATTTCTTGTCACATTTCTGTCTTAAACACACAAAGATATAACTTTGATGGATCCAGGGTTCTCTTCAGTCTAAATTTTGGTCATTGCTCTTTTTTAAAAAAAAAACCAAGAAAAACAAAAACCGCAAAAGAAACACAAGAATGAAAATAATTGATAGCTAAGAACCAATGCATGAATTAATTTTATGTTAGTTTATGTTAGTAAACAGGCGTGCCGTTTCTTACAAGGAATTAAGAAGGAAACGTGTGTAAGGTACATTGATCTCATATTGATATCAATATCAGAAATCAATCACCATTACATCATGTTGACACATGTTCAATTACAAATCTCAGGATCAGCAAACAACTCATGATTAATTAGTTTTTGATCGTACCCGGCTAATTTACCTGTCCGCAACATCAGAGCCATTGAGTATTACTGATGGAACATGTGACTTAACTTACACATTACTGGCTCCACCTGGTGGACAATTCCAACAATTGTCGTGTACCCTCGATAAGCCCCCCTCCCCCGTCCAACCTCAGTAGCGGATCCAGAAACTGGGTGAGCGTGGAGGGTGACCAAGATACGTCAACTTTATCCAGCGCCTCTCACAGCCATATTGTCTTGATTTATTTTTACATGAACAGGGTGGAACCCCATTTAGCCTCTGGATCCGCTACTAATCATATCAATATAAAACGTTACTTACGAATGCTCCGTTGATGGCTCCCCCTGGTGTAGACCCTGCAGGGGTATTGTAGGGGGTTCCGGTTCCAGCAGGGGTGTTGTTCGGAGTTCCTGAGGCCCCGTTAGGGGTGTGTAGGTTGTGAGGGGTCCCGTTAGGGGTGTTCAGCAGGTTCTTTAAACGTTCCTCTACAGTCTTGGACACAGCCTGCCGCACCTCAGAACCTGAGTTCTACAATCATAGATACAATTGTTGTTATGGAAACATAAATGGAATTGTCCATGCTTGTATTGTCATAGTAGCAGACGTTCTATTCCTGAAGTATATCTGGTAAGACAGTAGTAATTTAGAGACAATAGACGGGGAAAGAGAGACAGACAGACACCCCAGAACCAGACATATAATAGCCTACAAATGGATCCCTGACAAAAAGAGAGAAATGAGATTTTAAAGGCAAACGGTTACTTGCCAGTTACGCACGAGATTACAACTTAAAAGAAAACACTGCTCTTACCATATTCTGTACATGTTGTCATTTTGATGACATTAAATATATCCAAAGTTTAACATCTAATGATTTTCCAAATATCCTTACAACTTGGCAATGAAGTTCAAAATTTGTCACCTTCTGAACTGTGTTATGCATACTTTCCTCTATCTCTCATTTTAAACTTGGAGTTTCAACATTCAATATTTATACCCAGTACAAATACAAACACTATTCCCAATGATCTAGGTGTATACAATTACAATCCAAATCTCCTTAACAGAGATATGTTTATATGTGTATGTGTAGTACTTCCATAAACGTAGATTAATAAAATACTTCATACTGAGATCTTTTATCAACACTAGGTCCTTCACACTGCGCGGTTTAGCTCAAGTTTTTTATTATGTTCAAGATATTCACCACGGTACATGGTTCGTGTTTTGACATGCTGCATTCATGACAATGAGTCAGTTTAGAAGTCACGGCTTATTATCCAGGTGTGATATCAAAATGATTGAAACTTCCAAATTTGGAATCCGTGTTACAGTATTATGATTTTAAAGGTCTGATTTTCTGTGTAGTGAAATCTTCGCGCCTTTTCTGATCACAGTAATAATTTTTTGCACTCTCGTCATTATAGTTGCGCTGAGCTAGAAAATTTTCTGAACTCGAAAGGGATTTTTTTTTCGTGTCTAGTATACTTTTTGTAAGAATACTGATCAAGACAAAGATTATTTATGTTTCAGTTTTCTTTCTTTGCGGTTCCTACTCATTCTGATATTTTGTGAATTCTAATTGCCATGGCAACTAAGGTACAAACGATGTACACTTAAATTTGAGGAATTTCTTAAATTTCCCTAAGTGAAATAACTTTTCCTGTTGTGTCTTTTAAAAACCGAAAAAACCAACAATTATTTTGTTGGTAATGTTTTGGTTTTCAAAAGAGGGTTACTTTAAAACAGATTGTACCTTCTTTAAAAGTCAATTACTGGTCGAGATCCCTTGATTTGGCGTGCGTTCAGTTTTAGGCTCCTCTGCATACAAACTGCAGTTAAACCACATATTAAGGCATCGTTCACACTACGAGATTCCGACTGCGAAAACAACTGAAAATGGGTTCTTAATGCAGTGTTCCCAATGACTAAGGGTACATTTACATCTGAAATTAGTTGAACTCTTGCGAATGGAAATGCGTGGATGATTGCGATTATTTTATTTTGAGTGAAAAGGAATCGTAAAATTGGACACATAACCCCTGTTTGAACTATTTCTATTCTTTAATCACTATAGTTCAAGCAATCGAAAAAGTTAAACTTAAATCCCAGGTTTAAATACATTGGCACTGTAAATATTAATGAAAATTTCGCCTTGGTAATCACTTAATGTGAAATGACCCTATCTAGGGCGCGTAAATTATGTGAGTCTGAACTCCCTGTGACATTTTACAGGCTGCAAAACCGTGATGAATTTAAATGCTCAGCCGTTTTGTGCCTTAAACGCTTCAACCGGTCCCTTGGTGAATGTTTCTTCTCAAAAGGGCGATTTTTTTATTGAATTGTTCTTCTTTTTGTCAAAGTCAAAACCAGTCATTTATTTTTCACAGGTTAAGAACACCAGGCTTCTCCGTCTGTCTGTCTGTTCGGTACCAGATTTAGAAACCCGTTACGTAAGCGTTTTCAGCAGCCATATTTTTCTTGACCTATCTGTACTTAAAAATCTAATTGCCAAAATTAAGAAAGTTCTTTGTATTTTGCAGTGAAAAAGTCATTAAGATTTGTGTGAAAAGCAAATTTAGCGCGGAATGGGTCTCAATCTGGAGCAACATTCTGGTTGTCTAGGTCTTCTCCATTCCGCCTCCTTTAAGCACTATTTGCCCCGGGGTATCAATGCATTACACAGTAAACAGTTCCCTCAAATTAAGGCGGAATAATATTTCAAAGTTAATATGCGAGTTAAATGTGTCCTGAATATCAATTAGTTTGATTTTCAAAAACGCTTGAAGACATTTTTGCTCATTTTTTTGGAATATCTCCAAAATGTTCATCAATTTTCTTTTTTGCTGGCTCGCCAGCAGCAGTTAAGTCATCTGTTTATTTACGCATGCCGTTTTCTATGAAACGCGCATGCGTTCTAAATGCACTGGCGCTCTAATACGAACCACCAAATGATTTCCTTCGCTCCTTCTGAATGTAATTATTCATTTCTGTGGTCAAATATCAGAAGCTCCTGACTAGCCTTTGCACACCAATCTAAAGACCATCAGTTCCAGTAAAGAGCTTGGTTGTGAGAATCCAGACAGCATGGAAACCTAATAACAATTTGTACCAAACAATAAGGTTCAGACTTAATTTAGCCAATACTTCACAGAGGAACGACTGTAATGCAAATTGGGACAAACGTACAAAACATATTGAATGCAAAGAAAAAGGTCCACCTTAAATAACAAATATTGAACACATCTTGCAGAGGATGCTGACCAACTCTTTTCTCCCATTGTTGACTCA
This sequence comes from Haplosyllis leylae, assembly GCA_038406175.1. NCBI lineage: Eukaryota > Metazoa > Annelida > Polychaeta > Phyllodocida > Syllidae > Haplosyllis > Haplosyllis leylae. The sequence continues at coordinate 5,597 of JBCAUG010003305.1, read as the reverse complement.
TGGGTTATGAATAATTGTCAATTATGTAAATAGGTTTAATATGTAAATATTGGTTATTTCACTTCTCTTTTAATACAGTAGGTAAATAATTACATATGCAATATTTAGGTGTCTGTTACTTAATTACACATCATAGATCTAGTAAAATACTGACAGCTGCAGAAAATGTGTTAGATTTCGAAGTACTGTTTTTATCCTTTTCTTGTGTCATTCTTGGAAGCCAAAGATTTGTTCATTTTCTCCCTCTTTCGGTGAAGTTTTATTGTTATTTTGAGAGATGGATGGAGATTGATGAATTATTTTCATATCATTTCTGTTTTTGAACCATTTTTGCGAAAAATTCAATTTTAATGTGCAATAAAACGCCAGTAATTTAATCTTGAAATTAATCCTTTTTTTCCATATAAATTGTTAACAAAGATAAATGTGATCTCGTTACATTCAATCCAACCAAAAATTTTATTCAATTCTATTTTAATTCAATAATTCAATCATCAGCTTAATATTTCAAATAATTGCAGAAAAAATCAGCAAAACTTAAAAGCTTCAAAAATCTCCTTCTGTTTTTAACTAATTTTATGAAACTAAATGAGTTGCATTACCTAAATTGTTTCAGGTTTTTGATTTCTATCGAGAGATGTAGACACAGACCTCCCACAGTGAAAAGCTATTCTAAGATCAGCGATCCAGAGATACATTTACATTATCTGTCTGTCTCTCAGTCTTTTTAATGGATTCCTTTTGATCTTAGTGCAAATAAAGCTAAATCTATTTCATTATATATCACCCTGCTCCCTCCCCCATTGTGTGCAACACATTACAATAGAGGTGCTGATAGGGGGGCCGAACGTTTAATACCTGACCTTTGACCTATCAGCTGTGACCTTGGAACCTTGAATATCCTTCAAATGTGATGCGCTTCTTCTTATCTTTTTCTGGTGAATTTACTTTTATTTGAGAAATATTGTCTGATCTTTAAGGACTTCCTCAATGAATTTTCCAGTGAATAGATGAATTTATCACACGATGACCTTTTCATCACAAATTCATTGCTACGCAAATTTTCAGGAGATTTTTGGGACAACCAATTCGGGTTGCATAAGGATCGGTTAGGTTGACAGAATATTTAAAGAAATTGGGGGAGGAATCTAATTTCAAGACTATAATGGAATGATATTCCACATTAAGGAAGCAGTCATCAACCCCAATGGGATAAATCATTGATAGCAGTTTACCATAACGTGGCGAAAATATCCATGAAACCAAGAAAGTCCTCCTGCGTGAACGCAAGAGGCATACCACCCGCAGCGTAACCAACCTATCACGGGGGGGGGGGATTCCCCAGTCCTGGCCGGGAGGGGATACCCTGGTACCACCCCTGTGAACAGACAGACGTCTGTGAAAACATTACCTTCCCCATTCCTTCGGAATGCGGGTGGTAATAAAGGTTATTGTAATGAAAAATTAACTTTTTACTGAGGTTGTACAAATTACATGGAAGTTGACTTCTTTATTACTGTCGCAGTCTCATTCCCTCAGTATCATAACGCAGTGGTTTTCTATCTCTAGATAGATGATTCACATAGCGTTACTACCGCTAGTAGAGTATCATACTTACCGTTCTGTTGATACTGGACGCTTCCCAGGCTTGCGTAACGCTGGGCGGAGGTCTGGGTTCTGGGGTGGTGGTACTAGCGGTATTGACGCTAGTAAGCGTCGGCGGCTGCTTGACGGCACGCGGGCGCGGAGGTAGCGGGATCGGGAAGTGGGTTTCCCGGCTGCGCTGCGGTAGGCTCGGGATGTACGGGAAGTCCTGCTCCGAGGTTCCGGTTCCGGCGGAACGTCTCACCGAACTGTACTCGTCGAGTTCCGTCGTCGACTGAGAAAAAGTAAAAATAGAAACGAATAAGTTAAACGTTTCAACTCAGGTTTTTTGCGTGTAATTTTGAAATGCATTACCTACTATTCCTGACATGTATCCATTTCCTGTCAATGTAGTGTATATATTCCCAAGTTTAACTGTATTTCACGTGTATTTCTGTACAGATTGATTCGAACACTTCTGTGTTTACTGGGCGTTTTTCAGTCGAAAGTTCTGACACTACAGAATTGTTCCTATTTAAGTTTTCACTGAATTCCGTGGCAAAATATTACAATGGAATCCGAAGGGTTCAAGCTATTACTCTTCTTTAGAAGTCCAATATGCAAAGTATCCCGGACTCAATTTGCACACATCATAAAGTTAGAAGTAAGTGTTCTAGTAAATTCAGTGAGTTCTGTGAAAAACATTCCTAATATGGAAAGCTCTATTGTGAGCTACTCATGAATGTGTGCAAGAACGTGTATGTATGCGTGCATATTGAATAGTCTGGGCTCAATACTTCCTGTCATGTAAACAGCCGTAGTTTTCTTTGTCGGGGACCCCCGCCTCTCCTCGAGCCACCCCTCCCCCCCCAACCAGACCAGCCGATCCTTACGACGTCTTGAACGTGACATTCGCCTCGGGTAACATCACAAGACAGCGTGTATCCATGGCGACGTGTGGCCGCATGTAATATTCATAATTCCACGACAAACATTGTGTCTACATTACGACACACACAATGCACATTGATTGGTGTCTTTGGAATGTTATGTATATGTGGCCTTCAAAATTTGTACCTCTCTTTATTTTCCCCATTTTTATTATTTTATCATCAAGACTTTCGAGTCTTTCTCTTTGTATTCTTTTTCTCTTTTCCCCCTTAGTTCTTTGAGAAAATAAATTATGCATAGGAAATATTGTTCTTTGAAAGATCAAACTGATTCACTCAAAAAGCTTTGTCTTTCTGTGTGTTTGTCCGTCTGTCTGTCTGTTTGCCTGTCTGAAGATATGTTGTGGCTGTCTGTCAGTCTGTCTGTCTGTCTGTGTGAAGGAATATTTGTGTCTGTCTATCCATCTGTCTGTCTGTATGTATGTTTTTGTGTTTGTCTGTCTGCTTGTTTGTCTGTGTGAAGTAATTTGAAGCAATGTGAAGGAACGTTGTTTGGTTCACATTCTGCCGGTTTTACATTAAGTCCCGACGACCCCACCCACGCTGTGTGTTAAAAGTTGTGTGATCGTCAATTATCGCTGTTACCGTCGTAATTACGTTCTGATTGCGTTCAACGTCTGTCCGTAATTTTACGCTGTCAAACGTCAAAGCGAACGTTAACGCTATACGAGAACATGTGTTGAGTTTGTCGCCAGCCTGGCGTTTTTGATGTGATGTGGAACAACAGTCTGTCTATAATTTGTGTGTATTTTTACACGCATAAGTTCACGTGTAAAATAACCACTTCGCCCACTTTCGTACTTTTGGGGCTTTGGAGTTCACACGATGGATTCTCACAATGTAGGAAACATAATTTTTTGTTGGTTATGAATGTTCGAGGTCATCCATTGTACTTTCATATTGTTGCTACTCCTAGTTTTACTTTCATCCCAAATTGAGCCAAATCATCCATTTTCTTTCACCCTTTTTGGCATAATAAGAGGAAGGCCAAGAAACGTAAAATCTATTTTTCAATGGATTGTCCCTTACCAAAATCATGGATCCGCCACACTAAGTATTGTCTTTTTTAACTAAATAAATCAAAATGGAGTTTCTGGTTCTGCAAAACATTCACTGGAATATTCTTTCTTTCCTTGAAAACGTTCATGGCTTTGATACAAATCCAAATGAAAAACTAAACTAAACTTCTCTCTTAAACTTTCCCTGGAATCTATTTTTGTTAGCATGTAAATGTGTGGTAAGAAAACACTGAAACATGACTAAAGGGAAATGTTTTCAGCAATTTTTTCAGTAAAGTTTCATTTTCTCTCCAAGCATTTTGCTTAAATTCAAAGCAACTGAGTTAATAGTTTGAAGTTATTGAGTTGAAAAATTATTGCAAACAAAGTGAACAAAGTCTCTGCACGAGCAGCTAACAATTCAAAAAAGGTATTGAAAATCATGCACAAATCCATAAAAAGAACAAGGTATCAGAAAATCAAATCAATTAGCATTTCAAGAAAATTCACAGGTCTGCATTAGTAAATTCAGACAGAACAAAATATTTATTTGGATGCTCTGAGTAGTGAATGATTGTACTTGGCGAGGGTAAGGGGGAACCATAAAATCACCTAGTTGACCAATGGGATAACCTTAAAACATTACTGTAATGAATGTGCACCAATCAGAATAAACTAGAAATGCTCGCCAAGTACCGAAAGTTAGTTGAGGAAACGTCGGCACAACTTTCTATGACGTAACGTCATGATATTGTGACGTCAGTATTCTTACCGCTATGGATTGGTGCACAGGCATCTTTGCATGTGAACGCTGAATGTACAAACACAACAAAGGTTTACAGCTGACATCAATTAAAATTAAACGCTTCAGATTTGTCAAGCAAACTGTTTCATTAACAGCTGCGGTTTTAGAGGGGTGGGATGGGTTCTGCTTACTGGTCTAAAGCTCTGGTAGGGTTTCCAGTAACTGTACTCACCGATATGATGGGTTTCTGAGGTACTGGTGGGGTTTCACTGTGGCCTATTATTCCAGGTAATAAATCTACATGTCCGTTCAGTGCCCCAACATCTGCAAAATAAAAGTAGAAGTCAAAATAGCGGTAATTAATATCCATGACACACGTTGACCTTGGGCAATTGAGTTTAGAAAATACAGACATGGCGCTTTAGTAAATCAGTTAAGATTGTTGATGACAGGGTATCATCCAGAAAACATAAAAGAGTTGGTCAAATTTGAGAGTAAAAGACTCCACGAATCGCTTCTGGAGATATACACACTACGTATGTGGTCAGTAACAACGATTCCAGTAACTCGTGCATGATGGTTAACATTCCGTAAATTATATTCTTTAATGACGTTACGTTACTTTGACGTAGAGTTAAATTGTTACGTCAACATTTTTAACGTCTTGTATCAAATGCTGAGAAGGAAATGACCATCACGCCCCAGTTTTCTGTTCTTTTTGCTCCTAGGCGCTGCACAATAAATTGTTCTAGAACCCTAAGGAAGTCGTATAGATGAACTTTTTTGGCACACACATCTTCAAAAACTGTCCAATAAATTAAAAACAGTCCAGTAAAACAGAGACTGTCCTCTTAGTTTATTGTTGTTTAAAATCAATAACTGAGAATTTTTTGAAGTAAGAAACACTAAAGGTTCACCATAAGCAATAGAAACCCTAACAACATAAATTTTGTTTCAGCAATTCCCACAATCACTTTGACACTTAGATGTTGGGGGAAATTGTCCACAGAAACGATGAAGGTATGCAAATGTTAATTGCCATTCATTATGGTCAACAAGAAAACCATTCAGTTGAGCAGTGACGGATCCAGGATTTCCCAGACGGGGCGCCAATCCCCAAGGTGGGGGCACCAACCCATTATTTGGCCAGATTTTCTCAAAAAACTACATGAAAATAAAAGAAATTACAACCGAGGGAGGTCTCCCACCTAGATCCACCAATGTTGAGGTAGCAGTACAGAAACTTACCCGTAGAGTGAGGACGGTAGGCCTTTGGTACCGTTAAGGGAGCTCGTTCTGTCGCTGAGTTTGGACGGGATG
>JBCAUG010003294.1:0-11474 GCA_038406175.1 Haplosyllis leylae | reverse complement strand
CGTAATGCATACAAAAATAATATCAAGTACAAGCTGATTCATGCGGTGCGACACAATTCTGATAAGAATTCTTGTTGTACAGGTGACCTAGACAGCGCACCAGTTCTAGTGCGGATAGCATCAAATGAAAAACTTTACCGAGTTTGAGTGGCATACTGCTGCGGCGTGTGTTCAAACGTCTGTAGTTGGTACTGATTGTCGGGTTTTTGACGCTGACCTAGGTACGTACGAATAAAGGGAACGATTTGAAATAACAATGATAGCCGTGTCATAAAACTAATACTTGTAGTTTGAATCATTAAGGTCTGGAACTTGATTTGACGCCACTTACGAAACGCGGCAGTGCTGCGCACTACGGCGTTTCAAGCGAACAATACGCGTATTACATAAATGTCTGTGACGAGGTGAGGGGAAGTCCTTGCGGTGACCATGTAGGAGTATGCCAGGGGAAACCGACTGATGACAAGTACGTGTCTGTTTACACATAACATTATCGTACCTGTGTCCGTGCAAGTCACCGTAAACCTTTAATTTTGCGTCTGTAGTGACGACGACTTTGACAGACAGAATAATTCCACAACTCACTCATCCTGTTTCACGGCTTATTTCAGATCACAGTGGAACACCTCCACTTGTTCCCTTAGAACCCACTTTCGGCAGTGATTTTACAAGCACATTGACATTAGATGAGGTTACATAGAAAAGATCATTTGTTTAAATGTATATTTGCCATGAGCTTGTGTGTTTGATGGAAATATTTTATAAACAGGTTCAACAAAAATGCTGGCCAGCCAAATTCGAATTTGACATATTATGATGGAATGATCAATCTCACTTATTCTAATGGTGATGCCTACAGCAATGGACGTCTTCGTAAAACACAGATCACATTTCTGTGTCAAAGAGACGGTAAGTTATATTTAATTAGATTGTAAAACGGACCATTGTCAAGTGCATATTCTGAAACATGTTGTAATTATTATGTTATGAATCTTGAAAAATGTGAACTTATCCATGTGTTTTCAAGCTGGCCTCGGTCAACCAGAATTTGTAGAAGAGCGCGATGGCACATACTTCTTCAAATGGATGACAATGCTCGCCTGCCCTGAAGCACCGACGGAATGCCTGGTTTACGACGACCAACACAATATACAGTATGATTTGTCAAGGTGATGTCATTATGCTTGATTTAATGCATTCTCTGTTTTCATCGTCCGAAACTTTTACACGTAGATTCTAAAATAACTTATGTTATTGAATACTTGATTCCGTGAATTAGCAACGAGATCATTTGTTTGCATACAGCTTGACCCGGGGAAGGAATGAAGACAACTGGAATGCGCTCAACGACAATGATGGGCCCAAGCAGAAATTTTACATGAATTTATGTCGAACATTAAATCCAGTTAATGTAGGGACAGGTGCCTGTGATCTCAATGCTGCTGTTTGTATGACAAAATTCGAGAATAATGAAGTAAGTTTCATCTGCAAATCTTACGAATGCTGCAGAAAATCAAATCCAAAGTTTTTCGCAACAGTTATTGGTGTCACTATGTAATCTTCACTTTATTTTCAACAGGAGGTGGTTGATGTGAATAATCTTGGGACTTTAAGCAGTATGAGTAGGCCATCGATTGAAGACAGTGGAATAGTAATAAAATACACTAATGGATCAAAATGTGGAAGTGGTTCTTACAAAACGAAGATAATTCTCAAGTGTGTTCAAGGAGCTTTGGTAAGCATAATTTTAATGCTGTATTGTAAAATGTGCACGGTATAAAACTAGGGTCTCATTTTCTTTTTTTTTTGTGATTCCAGTCAACGTCTCCCACTTACGTCAATACTGTTAACAACTGTGAATATGTGTTTGAGTGGTCTACTGAGGCAGCTTGCCCGCTCAACTCTCAACCGCTGACACCCCATTCCAATCCAGGTAAATTAATTAATTGTTCTTCTATGATTGAAAATTAAGATTTTATCTCACAAAAAGTATCTATATGTAAAATGCAATATTTTGTTTCCTCATGTAGTTCTTTGTAGTTTTACATTTTCAGTCCAATTACGCCGGGTTTGTCTCCAGACGCAGTGTTCTTTATAATAAATTTCCTTTTTGTAAGCAGGCCCCACAACTGTCCCGACCCAGCCAGAGAAGTGTCACAAAGAGGACCCAATGTCCGAATATATCTTTAACCTTATGCCCTTGATGAAGAAAGGAAATGGATTCTACGATGTGAAAGGAGGAAATGGTGATAAGTTTAAGGTATCATTTCAGTAGAATTGCTGTATAGCTAGCCTACTGCGTATTCTTTTTGAAGAAGTGTTGCGAAATTTTAACTGACCTGCAACCGAATAACTTTCAGCTAAATATTTGCGGGAAAGTGGAAGATTGCCCCAAAATACTAGACAATGATTCGGCAGTGTGCGACGGTACAACATCCATAGGAAGAGTGAATACTGATCTGAAATTTTCAGATGGTGGTTTGCTTACATTGACATATTCTGGTACAACGGGTAAGTATGTGAAGCAAAATATAATGAACTAATTTCGTATTCAATGGATCAGTGTGTCGCCAAAAGTTGGATTTTTTTCGTTCATTTTAGAATTACAGGCCATACTGACTTTCAAATGTAATAATGCTATGGTGGATGAAGAAAAACTGGCAAGCGTAACATTTGTCCGAAGAGATGATAAGACCTACTTATTTGATGTGAAAACTCCCCTCGTCTGTAAACCTGCGCCTGTGGACTGTGTAGTAACCGACAGTCAGGGAAATGAGTATGATTTGTCACCTCTGGCAAAGCGTGAGGGAAATTGGAACGTTATAGACTCAGCAAGAACTAACTTGCAATATTTTATCAACGTTTGTCGCCCAATCAATGTGGGAACTGGAGCTGAGAGTAAATGCCCTGGTAAATGAAAACACTACTTATAACATTAAAGCTAAATTTCATAGGTTTAACCGGTTTATGTTCTCAACTTAAAATGGATAAACATATGATTTCTTGGTGTAAAATGGTTTACAGGTGGAGCAGTTGGTGGATGTCAAGTTATTGACGGTGGAGCATCGGCACATAATATGGGTTACGTGCAGAATAGACCAGTTGCCCGAGCCGATGGTTCACTGTCTATTCGCTATGTTGGGGGATCTTTATGCCACAAGGGAACCGAACTTGAAAGTCACCGCAGCACTAGAATTAATTTTTTCTGTTCAACGGTGCAGGTTAGATTTGCTTCGAATTCGTCCACACGTAAAGTATGGCAACTTCAGCAGTCTTAAATTTCAATTGGAGGAGGATCCAGTTTTGAAGGAAGAAATTCCAGAATGTTGGTACGTTTTTAACTGGAGAATTTCTCACAAAAGGTATAACAGTATAAATTTAAATTTCAGGAAGATCCAATTTTCCAAAAAGAAACCCCAGAATGCGAGTATGTTTTTAACTGGAGAACTCCCAGCGCTTGCCCACAAAAGGTATAACAAAAGTGCAGAAACTTAAATTTGTCAATTTCGTTCAGCATATTGATAATTGAGAACCGTAATATCAGACATCACAATTACCGCCCGCGCACGTAGTACGACGGGAGGGTATATTTTCAGTTTGTCTGTTAAGCGGGGGGGGGGGATACCCCATTCCATGTTCTTTCCCTGGTCTCTGGTCCCATGTCCTTTCCAGGGGGTACTCCAGTCCCTAGTTCCTTCCCTGGTCTCTGGTCCCAGGTCCTTTCTAGGGGGTAGCTGTGTGTGTGTGTGGGGGGGGGTACCCCATCCCAGTTGGGGGGGTACCCCAGTCCCAGGTGAGTACCCCCAACTAAGACAGGGCTGGGGTACCCTCCATCCCAGCCAGTACAGGATGGGGTATCCCCTCCCCGTGCCAGGACAGGACTGGGATCTGGGATTACCCCCTCCCCTTCCTCCCAGCCAGGACAGGATGGGTACCCTGCCCAGTCAGCAATCAGGACAGGACTGGGGTACCCCCCCCTTCCAGGACAGAACAGCGGCGGGCGGTATGCCTCTTGCGTTCACGCAGGAGCACTTTCTTGTTAAGGAGAATACATTTGCATTTTAAATACTGTCGTATCTGGATAATATTTTTGAAATAACTGTTTTGAAAAGATCGATAGCCTTAGCTTCAACATATTTTAAAAGCTTCTGCTTATTGCACTTTGCAGAGAATCGTGGGTGAGAATTGCATGGTGAAAGATCCACTTTATGATTACGAGTTCAATTTGAATACATTACATATGCGCGGTGTCAAAGACTACAATGTTGAAGTAACAGGACCCGACCAGTACACATATCTACTCAATGTGTGCGGACCTTTGAATTCTGGGTCTGCCGAATGTGCAGATGGTAAAGTCGGAGCATGTCAAACAAAACCCACAGACACGGACTTCAAACCAGTAAAAACTGGTGAGGCGTTTCAACATTTGCCGAAGAACTACGCAAAAAGTGGATTGACATTATACATTAAGAATAATAAAATGATATTGTGAAGTATTTTAGTATTGTGATTAAGTAAGCACAAATCAAGAATACGAGTAAGACCATTTACAGGCATTTATGAACATAGCCCGCTGGTACACAAATGTAGCAGTTGTTTTATTTTCTAGACAATTTCAATGAAAGTCTGACATATGAAGACGGCCTTTTATCCTTGACCTACACCGGTGGACGGGCCGGCTGTCATGGTCAACATGAGAGAAAAACGATTATGAATTTCCGATGTGACTATAGCACGTACGGCACGGCTGGACCGACGTTCATCAGGGAGGAAGACAATTGTGTTTACATTTTTGATTGGGCTACACATTGGGCATGCATGCCCTTCCAGGTTGGAAACATTTTTATAAAAACCTTAAAGAGGACCAAAACTCTTTACAACTTGTGGAATAAATTAAATATGTGACCAACAGCAGTTTTTCAGAACCTACTATTGTGCCAGTTAAATGCACTCGGTCAGTATGAACTCACCATAATACACGATTGCTTTCAAACTGACTCTGTTATGTAAACATCCTTAGGTGGCCGACTGTGGAATAACGGACAAAGCAGGAAATCAGTATGAACTGAGCAGCCTAACTCTAACCGGCAGTAATTACGTTGCTGATAATCTGGACTCGAACAACACAAATAAGTACATCATAAATGTCTGCACCACTCTAGTGCATACAGAAGGACAAGCATGTCCCATGAATGCTGCGGCATGCAAAAGACTAAATAATGGAACGTAAGCATTTTGTTACACGAGAAAGGGCATTTAATATACATGTAATTCAGTTAATTATCTAGTTATTGAGTACGTTAAAATCTTTTGTTTTTAGATACGAGTTACTTGGAAAGTTGCCGAGAGACAATGAGCCCAACCTTTTGTCCTTCGATGAATTGGGCAATCTCAGACTGATTTACAACCATGGAAAACCTTGTACTAACGATGGAAAGGTGGAATGGAAAACAGTGATAATATTCACCTGTAATAAAAAATCAATAGTACGTTTTCTAAAGTACAATTTGAAAAGGGACTTTGGGAATGTAAATTGCCCACATCAGGATCCGCTTCTACAAATATTTCTAATTATTGTTAATTGGACTCTTGTAATGCATTAAGACCCATCTCCTCAACAAGATTATTCAGTTTGGATAGAACCGTTTCTGGACAGAACTAACATCGTTTTTATGCAGCAAGACTGATTGTAGTTGGGAATCCACACTACAAACCAATTTTTTTTTAAGGACTCTCAACCACAGTTCTTGTATGAGGATAGTGGATCCTGCAAAATTGTGTTCACCTGGGAAACGTCTGCGGCTTGTCCTTTGAATGAACAGGCTGATGTGGAAACGGACTGCACCGTGAAAAATTCCTTAACAGGTAAATTGTTATATTTCATTCACATTTTCTCATGTCTAAAAATCCTTTGTTTCAATGGCATCAAAACAGTTTTACAGGATAGTTGCATTGTACCGAGGAAGCAGCAACCATGCAGAGATCCTCAGAATGTTAAAGCTTATCAGCTGCAGGTGTTGACATTTTTTAAACAACAACTACATTGTATCCATTATCAGCAATTTGTCTTGCGTCAGAAGTGACCCAACAGAAATCAGATATAAAAAGAAAAGCCATCTATTATATACTTTTCCAGGTTATGAATTTAACATAAAGGCCCTGAAAGCAGAAAAGTACACAGTAGAAAACAACAGAGGCCACAAGTTCGATATCAATGTGTGCTCGCCAGTCAAAGGAAGCCCATGTGTGGGAGACTCGGGTAATTTGAAGTTGAAACGTTATGAATACACACAACCGTGGAATATTTTTGCAAATTTACAAACACAATTTAGCAAGTTAGAAGTCGTGATGTTTGGTTTCAGTTGGATCCTGCCAATATGAAAGTGATAACCAACAAAAAAATTGGACAGCTGGTGTCTATAATGGAGGGCTGCACTATGACGATGGCCTGATATGGGCCAATTACACTGGTGGAGATAAATGCCATAAAGTATATGAGCGAACCACCATTATAAACTTTGTGTGCGCCAAGGAAGGAACAGGAAACGGTCATCCGGTTTTTGTTGACGAGACTGAAGATTGCACATACTACTTTTCCTGGCACACTGAGCTAGCTTGCGAAGTAAGGGTGAGGCCTTTCGTTGATGTCCCGAAGAATATACAAAGGGAAGGAAAATTAAATGCTCACAGATAAACATTTTTGTATTCACCAACAAAGGATTAATTGAAGGGAGCTCGTGTTATCGGACACTCTTAAGATGCTATTTGTGAATAACAGGGTAGAATGCAAAAAAAATTACATGAGGATTATGTTTTTATTCATGAAGGGTTTGAGCGCTAGAATAGCAGCAGCATTTTTATTCCTGTAATACACTTTGCAGATGGATTGTACTGCTACCGATGGAAACGGTAGAATCATTGATTTGTCTCCGCTGATCAAAGCTGATGGACATCACTTAGCTGTCACTACTACTTCAAACGGAGGTGACACTGAGGCCACATACTACATAAACATCTGCCGTCCACTGAACCCAATTGATAGCACTCTATGTCCACCTAGGTCCTCTGCCTGTAAAGTGAGGCCAAATGAAAAACCAGTGGTATGTAATGATATAAGAGCTTAGGTAGCAACACCTTTGCAAACATTTTCCAAAGAAAACATTTCTACTGTAAAGAATAATCTGCAACTTGTGTTTTGTAAGTTTAAGCTAATGTATCCTTTGCGTTTTTACAGAGTATAGGTAGAATGAATGAGCGGCCAAAATTCGATTCCTCAAATGGGAAAGTAACAATAATCTATAATCACGGTGAAAAGTGCGCAACAAATCCTGAGAAAAATTCGACGTCTAGAATTGTATTTTCCTGCAAAAACGGAGCTTCACAGGTACATTACAATGACGTCCATAATTGCATTAATGCAAACAATTCACTCAGATCCAGTTTTTTCTGTTGAGTAAAGAAATAGAGGAACCAAGGGAAGATACACTATTCCTCGAAATTCTTGCTATGGTTTCCGCTTTTTCCACATTTAGTGTCAACTAGACTTTTGGCGAAAAATCACAAAAAAATCGAATGTTCATTGACTTATTAAAGTTCATATGTTGTTTATTTTTCACAGGGTACTCCGCTATTGGAAGAAATCACTGAAGACTGTGAATACATATTTTCCTGGGCAACAAATGTGGTCTGTACAGAAGGTGGACCACAACAAATAAGTAACTGTCAGTTTACAGATCCTAGATCACAGTACACCTATGACTTCTCATCTCTCAGCAGGCCAGCACATCCCTACAATGTAGGTTTCTATCGTGCCATGTATTTTTATCTTAACTGTGCATTAAACGGGCCTTTTCATGATTCTAGAATCCTCGGATAATATCCGGGACGGTTTGGTATTAAGAATTATGTGGCGTGGCTTTAACAACCTAATCCAGCAGTTGTGCTTTTTGGATAAATAGCTAGAATCAGGAGCAGAAATGATTCACATAAAAATAGCTGAAACCTGCGATGGTGGTTTCTCTCAACTTTAAGAATGTTAGTTTTGTAAATAAATTGTCCTTCTTGACTGTAGGTCACTGCACCAGGGAGTGTGGCATACTACTACGTCAATCCTTGTGGTCCGATATCTTCGGATGAAATTAAAGATTGTAAGGGATCTGCAGTTTGTCAAGTGAAAAATCAACAAGCCTCATCATTTGGAAGTGCCAGTAGTGAGACCTTTATCATGGAAGGAAAAACAATCAAAGTGGGCTACACAGACGGGGTGTCTTGCTCCGGAAGCAGTAAGTTATGCTTTTCATAAAAAGACATAAAAAAATGAAGGGGGAAAAAGGAAGAAGAAACCAAAGAAAAAAAAAGTTTACAATGTTAACTTTTCTTCTTTTTTTGTAGGAAACGGCAAAACAGCAGCATATTTCTTATTTGAATGTGGAGAAGATGGAGAGGATAGTAAAGACCCCAAATATTTTTCTGTACGTTTCACATTGTTCAGGATAATATTTGTTTCTTCATGATAAAAAAAACTATGGTGGTTTTTGTTGTCCTGGATAGACAACGAAAGTGAATGATTTGTCATGTTTTTTTTTTTTTTTTCAGAACGGAGCTTGTGATGTTGTGTTCAAATGGCGCACACCACTGGCTTGTCCGCCAGTGAGCACTGACTGTGCCTTGGCTCATGACGGAAAAGTATACGATCTCAGCGTGTTGTCACGCACCAGTAGTTCTTGGAACTTCAAGGATGATGATGGCAACGAGTAAGTACCGCAAGTTATCTAGAATTGAAAAATAACTGAAAATATTTTGACTACACTTACATTTCTTTTCGTAGAAAAATTTAATGTTTGCTAAATTTGAATATTTTGGTTACAGATATTGGTTAAATTTGTGTCAGTCGATTGGCAAAGGTCCGGATAGCACCAAATGTCCAAGAGAAGCTGCTGCGTGTTGGAAAAAAGATGGAGAAGTGCAGATGTTGGGCACTGTTGAGTCTCAAACCATGTCATTTGGTTCGTTATGTTGATTTACATTATTATCAGACTCCGCCTTCAAGAATAATTTACTTATTGGATTAAGAAATATATGAAATGACTATTGCAAATTGGTTTTGGTTTTTGAACATTTAAAATATACTGGTTGTTCCGATGGATTCGATTGTATTATATTTTTCAAACAATACAGAGAATAATCAGCTCGTGGTGAAATATTCCCATGGTGACAATGGTGCATGCGCAGTGAGAAAACGGAGGAGTAACAAACCATCTTCTGACGTTAACATTTACTTCAGCTGTGGGAAAAGTATTGGAAGGCCAGAAATCTTGCCCAAGTAAGAGAAAAGCAAAGCTAAAAATGTATAGATTGGGTTTGTGTGATAATTTCAAAGGTACTGAAATTCAGAAGACAAATGTTTATAGAGCTTCGTATTGTATGGCAGTGATAATATTATTTTATTTATTCCAGAAAAGGAGATTCTTGTTCATTTGATTTCAAATGGGTTTCTTCCATAGCTTGCAGCGTCAGAAGGTGAGCTGCCTGTTGTTTGTATAGGGTACTCTGTTACTGTCACAATTCTTGAAATTTTACGAGCGAAGAATACATCTTTTTCTTATTTACCTTTCAGACTACCTGTCCTGGAATACAAGGGTGTCATTACGGATCCAGAAACGCTTTCCACTATAGATCTTAACAAATTGAATGGGTTTGTACACTTCCGTCCTTAAATAACCTTTAAATTATGTTTCATTACATACTTCGCGAAAACATCTAATTTGCATCCATTTTCGGAATATTTTAGCGATTTCAACGTTCAAAATGGGGAAGCCACCTACACTATAAATTTGAAAGGACATATAAAAGGTGTTGGAAGTGAATGCGGCGATGCTGCTGTTTGTCAAACTAAGCCGGAAGCTAAAAGTTTAGGTGACGTAGGAACTGTGAAGTATTTTATTGCTGGTAAGTAGATTTCCTCGTCTGTCTTTTCGATACTTTATTTACTATTTTAACACGTCTGAGAACTTCCACAGTTACTGTCTGTAATTGTGTGAAAATAATGTTAAAACTGTTGACAAATTTCACTCATCCATTGTCGGCAGACCATGTCTATTACCATCAGTCGCTTAACAGCTATCATACAGTGAAATTTTTGCACAGATTACTCGGATCAGTAATTAATAATCTGTATGGATTACATTTACACAGATGACACATTAGAAGCAACTTATGACTCAAATACCAAATGCCACACAGACAGCTCTAAGAAAGTGAGCACCATCATCGCATTCCACTGTGCCGCAATGCAACTACCTCCAACACTGACTTACACATCCCCACAATGTCATTATTTGTTTGATTGGTATACGCCGGTGGCCTGTGTCACCCCAGACAAGTAAGTTAGTGAAATGTACAAAAACCGTGATAAACGTCATTACAAACTTCTAAGAAGTTCGGTGAAACCCGGTTAATGTTGATACGTATCACCTTCCAATTCGTAAATAATCTACTGAAAGAAGAATATTTGTTGTGTCCTGTTACAGGTTGGGTCCTGTTGCAGTACCAGTGGATACCAACGATTCCACTAGTAGTTCCTCACATAGCTACACAGCAGGCATTGTTGTAGCTGTCTTAATCAGCATCATAGTACTTGTTGTACTACTTTTTATTGTTCTCAATAAAGATAGAAGGTAAGTGTCTTCATCTGAAATTAATGAGATGTTGGTTTGGATTTGTGGTTCAAATATTTTTATTTTGATGCTTCTCTAGGTACTCTTTCATGTCTTGGCAAATTTTTATATGTTGCATTTAAACCAATTTGGTTTCAGAACCTGGTGTGCCTACAGAGCAAGAAGTTTATGCAGAAAATCTTTGCCTTTTAAGCGAATGTCGTATTCAGAGGTGAGTTATCCGAGGGAATTTTGTACGTTACTGCTCTAAATTTTAAAGCTGCACGAGTTTTCGTCTAATTTTCTTGAATTCCTTCTTGTCGAAGTTCTGGTGGAAATTGAACATTTGATTAGCTCTAACAACAAAGGGAACACCTATAAAATCAAATCAGTGTTGTTTCACTGGTGTAACTGCATAGTAAAAAAATTGTAACGTGCTATGTTTGTTGCTTAAACAAACAGACTTCAATAATATTAATCCACCATTGCTGATTTCAGTTTCTCGATTCTGTTGCTGTCTTTTCACTGCGCATTTGCTTCTTCTGCAATAATTTAACCTAATTCCCATGCCTTTTGTACTAAGCGACATTGTTTTCATTGCAAATTCCAGTGCGATGATGAGCAGTTATTAACGTAACTCAAGGTATGAACGAAAGTTCTTACGTTTGCGTTAAATAAAACCGATGGAGTTCTTTGGTGACCATCCTACAGAGTATTTAAAGGATGGACGCAAAAGAAGTGTTTTTTTGGCTGATTTAAACGGAGTTTAAAGCAGTCTATCGGATCGGTCGGTTGCAACCCACATTTTGCCCTATTTCA
>JBCAUG010003283.1:0-11475 GCA_038406175.1 Haplosyllis leylae | reverse complement strand
TTAAGGGAGAATACGGTTTACCTTCGTGTTTATACTTACCGTAGGGTAAAGGTAATCGTTTACCGTATTACCTTGCAATGACGACGTGCATTTCATACTTGAAAATTCGAGTGTCTGTGTCTGGCTTTAAGAATGTTATACTGTTGTTGTGTGCTAGCTTGCCGTATGCTGACATCCAATCAATTTCTCAAATTATTAAAATGCAAGAAATAATAACAGAAAGCGTACAATATGATTGTATTTTTTTCTGCAAACAAAAAAGCTGTTGTGACAGCAGGTTTCTCCGACATTATCAAACTACCAGCCTAGAAATTCACCTCACAAAAAAAAGCCGAACAAATCTCGAGCAAAAACCAAAAGCAAACAACAAGCGGAGTCTGTTCTGCCAGCAACTATTCAATTTGTGTTGTGATTGGATATTCTGTTCACAACGTAATGACTTCAGCTGTAGGCTCTTATGTAGATTATCTGTTTATTCTGGGACGAATTCGTTTTCTGCAACTAAACCAGCAGTTGATCATCTTAAACAAGTAATGCAAATGCAAACATTAGTCAAATTAAACGAGGGACCCCCGACCAAGGCTCAAAATGGTCCCACACACCACCAATCCCAAAATTCACAGACATACACATTTATCTTATTTACACTTTTATTACACATATTACAATATCATGATCACTATAATAACAGTCAGAGACAATACCATTTACATTTTCTTTTTTAATGTTTTGGGTATACACATGATCAATTAATGTACTACTATCTCTCAAAGGTGTTTCAATGAGCTGAACAAAGTTATGTGAAGAAAACATTGATTTTACATCACACACAGTATTTGGCATGATGTCCTCATTAAAATCACCTGAAACACATACAGCATAGTCTTGATGTGATGCAACTGGAGTATTTTAGCTATTTCACAATTCCACATTGATATTACAATGGGGAGGTCTGTATACACTGATTATGTATACAGCTTGATTATTTTTCATTACATGAAGAACAACAATTTCCAGAGAACTTGAAAGCAGTTGTGGCTAAGGTTAGAAGTTTTTTGTGAACAAGTAGTAAGACACATCCCCCATGAGGACCACGACTACAGTAGAACAGTGTGTACATATTGTCAAAGCCAAACATGTCAGGTGATAAAACATTTGATTTACAGAGATGTGTTTCACTGAAGCACACAATATCACAACTATGCAACACTTCATCATCTATAATATCAGGCTGTTTTTACACATAACTTTTGAATATTTAAGTAAGCTATACATAACTTGTCATGCTTATCACACAGGTCAGTACAAATGAGGTAGGCATGTCTGGAATACTGTTCATATCAGATCTAGTCATGTCAGTCTTCACACTACCAGGTACATCTATCTGCTCTCTGTGGTAATTCACAATATGTAATTTGTCCAATTGAGTTACATGACTGAATGCAACATAGGCTTTACCTTCATGATATCTCCCCTTTTCTTGAGTCATATCAACAATTTCTGGCAAAGTCCAGTGGGGGTACATTGTCTTTCAAAATTTTGATTCAAAGTTCAAATCTGATATAATCCAAAATTCCCTATGTCCATGGGTGGGGGGGGGGGGGGGTTGGTTGGTGAACTTCTCAACTTTGATGCCGAGTTCAAATCTGCATTACACCCAAATGCCCTTTGTTCAATCCCAGAAATGGGTAATCTATCATAGATGTATTGTAATCTTAACTGACTTCTCCTTGAACAGTCAAATACCCTCAAACTCTTTTTTAATCTACCATATTTGGATAAGTTTCTGCAATAAAATACAGCTCAAAATGCATTTTTTCTGTGAAGGTAAATGATGTGGGGGAGGGGGGCATGTGGTTTTTCCAATTTTCGATGCTTAGTTGAAACCTGCTAAAATCCAAAATTCCCTATGTCCGGGGGGGGGGGGGGTGTTCAGTCACCATATAATTTGGGGGATGGTTCAAAGTTTTGTGCTATTCCAAGTTGTTCTGGGCAAATACAAATGGTCCCTCTTACACTATGTGTATGCGGGACCATAAAATACCGAGGTGTTGCCAATGTACTTCCTCAGGAACTTGGTCAAATATTGAAGGACCATCTCATGTCAGGACATTGAACACAATGACAAGCCATCTCGTTCTCAATATCATCCTGTCTTCGGCAGGGTAAACATACCCCGGGCCACCTGAATGCACAAATTGTCCATAATTCTATGATCAATAGTTTTCTTATGGCCAGCCGGGGAATGCTTTTCAGTCCCAAACAAATGCGTAATATAAGAGGCTCAGAAATTACATTATTTTCCATTTGAGAGACACCCTTGAGAATATTTATGTAAACCGTATGCCTTACATTGCATCACAGTCACCAAATGTATCAGTGGTGTTCCAGGTTTTGATGCCACGACACACAACTGCAGAGTCATTGGTTTTTTTCCATTATCTTTAATTAATGAAGAATACAAGAGCTTTCCCAGCTCTTACGGATGGAATGCAATGAAGTATTCTATGGGTATCAAGGAAATTAAACTCATTGCACACACATAATGTTGTAATTACTTGCACAGCCAGTTCACTGCCAGTCCAATAAATATTTTTTACTTGAGTACACTCTTTGAGAAAACTGTTGGCAAAAACAGAACTCTCTGTTTCAAATGCTAGGTAAAATTCACAAAAATGCAGCTGGCGTACCCAGTATTTTGGTGTATACTGGGTGATGAGCCCGAAGAAAGTAAATGCGATCCAAGGGAAATATACTGTCAATAGTCTTTTCAAAATTCTTCTCGTGAATCCTTTTCAGTTTCTACTCAAATGAGTCAATGCATTTTAACACTGGCGCAATAATTTGCGTTCGTTATGTATCCTTCGGGTAGTTTTCCACTTCTGTGAAGTAGTTTCCGTACAAGGTAATTACCAACCGCGGGCTCAATTCTGCTCTGTGATTCATCACACTTTACAGAAAATACATTGAATTTCCATTTGGTTTGGAACTTGAGTCAGCCTAATAGAAAACCACCGGAGTATGGTGATAGAAAGTCCGAAAGAGAACAAATACCTTTGCTGCTGATACGATTTGCTGAGAACTTCTTGTAGTCAACGATAGTGAATAAGTTTACTACTTTGCACATGCAAATTCCTCCAGCAAATAATCAGAGTTGATGTCCTTGCGTTGCAATAATGGTCGTTACCTACTTTCATCACGTCCAAAAATTACGAAGTGATGTTGATATTGTGAACCACTTTGACATATGGATCAAAGTTCCTTCCAATTCAGTTTTGCAGATAGATCTGTTTAAAATAGGTTTCTTGTCACACATGCCATTACCTTAATTGCAGTACAAAATATGAAAAAAATGTAGGTCAATGTAAACTCATCTGGAAACTCATCCCCTGGATCAAAAGCTTCCATATTAGACAATTGTTTCAATGGATTCGAAACTATGTTGGAAATTTTAATCAAGGTGGGAAAATAAATTTCAAAATGCGTCACCACAACATTCCATAATTGGATAAAACTTTGAATCTATCATTGCGGTGTTAAACTACAATGTTTATCTCGAATTACTGAACTCCTGCAACATTTACACATCATTGAAATGGTAAGTACTGTACCTTTATTACAAACCAATGGATCGACCATTCAGAAAATTTCCCCATAGTTAACCAATTGATGACTAAAACCGACTGTTACATAATTTAACGATATTTACGCTTCCGTGAATTCAAAAAGGGTATACTGCTCGGGACCACGAAAGAGCAATGCATTTTCCATTGGTTTGAAAAAAGTCCCAAAAGAATTAATATTTGTGAACAATATACACCAGAGTCGAGTAGGCAGGAAAGACATGTCACAGTAGGTTTATTGCGTCGAAGCTGGGCTGATGAGATGGTAAAGTCCTTCCTGCAAAGGAACTGCAATAAGTTTGTCCTTGCTGAAAATTTCTGACAAGATTATACAACAGTGGCGATCAATATACATCGGCTTGACAAACAATAACGTGCACATATTGAAAATAGCTGCAAAAACTAAAAGCTATGAAGTATTGATATTTATATTATTCCTTCTGACGGGATTTTTCGCGGTTGACAACACAGCTGCAAATGGAAGAAAGTGTCGCATTTCACTGTTGTATTGATTTTAACTGCGGCTAAATTTTTCTGCCCTTTAAAAATCTAGAGAATCCAAATCAATATACTGCGTGACACGGTAATTATTAATTCAATTATTGAATATTTCATGAAACACTCCTCGTTTAGAGGTAAATAATGGGGGTTTTCCTATGTGCTCAATTAATGAAACCGTAATTTTACGTAAATGTCAGTTTTCAACAATGCGTTTTCTGGATTAAATTGCTTTGGTAAGCATGAATTACTGTTTCACTGTGCATCAAAATAATATGCTTATTCTTTGAATTAACTGACAAACGTCCGCAGGCAAGTCCTCCCCTCCTCCTGAAATGACAGTTACATATCAACTGTACGGTAGTACATGTACTCGGTTCTGCATCTCATTTTCAGTGAGGCAATGTCATTCCCAATCGCACTTTAAATTGCTCTTGAGTAGAACTATTGATTTCACAAGCAACAACATGTACTGTTTAATGCATGTCTCCCGGGAGCTTGCAGTGTCACTGAAACTTACCGAAGAGCCACTGATGAAAACAAAATCGCAGCGCGAAACATCTAATGGTTCTAGTTTCCCACGATTTTAATGCCTTGTGTTGGGACGAAAAACTACTCGCGTAATTGTGTCAGAGACTGCGCATGTTATTTCAATTGAGTAAGAAGGGAAGACTTTAAGTCATTAATTTTGCACCTCCCTAGGTTACTTCTTCAAGAAAAAGAAGAAACCTTTTTCCAAATAGATCTTTTGTGCAAATATCAATACAGACCAGGATCATGTCAACGTACACGGTCCATGCATAGCTCATGGAAAGATCAATTTTGTTAATTTCCCTTTGAGGATCCTGAGTCATAAAGCACATTGAACAATTAGTGTGCATGTTAGCGAATTGCGCGCTCACGCAATATATCATTTGGACGACGCAATTATACTGAAACATCTGCTATCAATAATGATACATTTGCATAATTAAATATTAAACTATTTTTAATTATAGGATGATCATTCAACACTACAAACTGTGTGACCATCGTGCTTTCACTCTATCAAGTTGTACTTTTGAATGCATCTAATTTGCCTACAATATAACATGGTCAAAATTTAATCGATCATGCAAAACACCAAAGGCTTGGCCCATAAAATATTGCCCAGTTACCTGATCACTCACAAGGTAAATCTGACGAACATGTCTGGAACACCTTTTATCAATCCAAAGCATAAAAATAATCAATAGTGTTCTTCCGAAATCCAACATACAATGCAGAAATATGAATATTAGGATTATACATACCGTTTACTCAGTAATTGTTCCATTAAAATATCAAGATTTATTTGTTTATGTTTCGATCATATCCTTCTTCCAAGTTATATGCTTCTTGTTTGATATAAAAATCAACAGAGAACTTAATGATAGGAATTTTATGAGTTATGTCTCGAATGGTTGTTACGAGAGAACTGGCAGAGGGATTGCAGTCCTACATGTCATGTATGATTGGCACTATTCCAAAATATTTTACCATATGGAGTCAATAGAAAAACCGAATTTTTTAATCCAGCCTTTAACATTGGTGTGCTTGATCCATGGGCGAGTTTATATCCCTTTTTAATCCTTTCTCTACCGATGTTCATCACACGCTCTGCATAAGTTTATGACGAAAACACAACCAATCAATATTTTATGATGGTTTTAAAAGTCCACAGGCATGAAAACAGACACGCACTGCCTGCCACTGCTGATGGTACTGATCAACACACGACGAATCATTCAGGCAACATTAGCAGCAATCCATCCATGATGTAGCAAGCTAATGGCGAGCTTCTCCCTCTCTCAACACATTTAGCTTGCTTCATGGATTATTTCCATTGCCATATCAGCCAATATAAGAACGCCAAAGCTTTCCAGTTCCCTCTTTCTGTATGTGTGTGGGATCTCTTTGGGGACCGTCTGCAGGCAAATTGACACTCAGCCACAGTCACAGTTCCAAAAGTGGGAATTGCGGCAACTGCACCAAAATTACGATAATCTACTACTTATAATCTGAACCAACGCGTACACTTACCATACAGCAGTCTCGGAATCGACGAGCGTCGATTGGTGTCGTGAAATTTAGCCCCCATTCATTATCGTGCCTAGAGTCCTTCCAGTGGACAAAACATTCTGACGCCTGAGTGATATTGGTACCTGCATGGACATGAAAAAACACACTTGGATATAACACACATAATAAATATCCAGCCACAACAGCGATATATTGGTAGTTGTAACCAGTAGGGAATGACCTTTTTACAATTCATTTGAACCAACAATTGACACTGATTGAATTTATTTAATCTATCTGCTAATTTCATATGTATTTCACAGCCTTTGGTTACTTAGTTGTCTTTGATATTGGGCAAAAATCAATAAGCCCCCTTGGTTGTAAAATCTCA
Source organism: Haplosyllis leylae (assembly GCA_038406175.1). NCBI lineage: Eukaryota > Metazoa > Annelida > Polychaeta > Phyllodocida > Syllidae > Haplosyllis > Haplosyllis leylae. Next base: position 4,923 of record JBCAUG010003283.1, on the reverse strand, counting down.
GCTATTCAAAAGAGAAACAGATACATTTGGTAAGGGACTAAGGGATCACGTACCCTTTTTGCAAGAGTTGTGCATGAATCTAAAAAGAGAGGCATTCAGTGATGTGAAAGAATCTACACGCCTTTAATGTTCAATTTAAAACGTCCTTTTGAAAGATTTGGTAGGTTATTATTATCTTGGCGTGCACACGATAGTATTTCATACCGAACACATTCCTACTGATTTTACATGGAAACCTAAACCTTGTAATTTGTTGTCAAAAACTGTACTTTTTAATAAAAGCATTTTCCCCCAACTAAAATTTGTGCCAGGATAAATACACTAACAAAAAGGTATTTACAGTAAAAATTATATTCTGTCATAAACACATGACATTCGCATAAATATTTCAAGTCATTGAATGCCAGACCTATGTTAAAATGTAAAGTTTCCTTAATTTAAAATAGACTTGTCCGAGTGCAAAATTGTCCATGTATTCTATGATGGAATACTTTTGGGATGGACACAAAAAATTTAGCCGGAGTGAAACATGATTTTTTAGGTATACATTTCCGGATGAAAACACATAAGGTTTTCAATGGCGGATCCAGGATTTCCCTAACGGGGGACGTCAACCCCAAAGGTGGGGGCGCCAACTATTATTTAGCTAAATTTTTCACAAAAACTGCATACAAATGAATGAAATTGGACCGAGAGGGAGGGGGCGCACGCCCCTAGCTCCCCCTTTAGATCCTTCAATGATTTTAATAATTTCTTTGGGATGAACGGGTGAGTGTGTTAAAAACAAAGAAATTTATCATCAAGTTGGATGTGGAAAGACATATTTCGATACCTGGTTGTATTAGTTTGACGTCGAAGATTTTTTCCACATGTCTGTTGTAGGCAGTGATCTGGAAAACAGTTTCTGGAACATCTTGGATGCAGGTGATGTTCACGGGAACAACGTCATCTGACACCTTGGCCCAACAAACCTCGTCTCCTTCCACTCTCACTTCAAAGATTTCTGCCCAGAGTCTATTGAGGAAAAATACAGCACAAAATAGATAATGTGTATTTTCTTTACCCTTCAAAAAAGTGTATTATTAATTGTTGAAAATTAGATCTACTTCTCACCAGAACACAGAATTATTTTTCTCTAGTACAGTTATTTTACAGTTCCTCTCTAATTGTAACAATTGATCTCCAGATCAATAAGTTGCCAATAACTGATTTATGACTGTTCCCTATTTGCAACAAACCTTTAGTTTTCTTCCCCCCAACAATGTTCAACACAATGGACATTGTAACCTGTCTCCCATCAGATTTTTTTGTTCAAACATTGCGCTTTGAATTCAGATCTGAATCTCTTCATTAGGCACAGTAACCTTCATTACATGAGTCTTGAAACTGTGAAAGTGTAAATTCCCTTTACCTTAAGTCAATACGACTAAGAGATGTTTTTATTTGCGGTAATCCAGCCTTCTTTTTCAATAAAGGCATCGTCGTAGTAATCTGTCCACCATGCTATACAGGCGTCTTTCATCAATGAAAATAGAGAGTTGACGCTCTTTTGAATTTCAACATAGCCTGACCCAAATATTGCAACACAAAGAATACAACATGTGTCGCAGATGTACAAGAATTCAATAAAATCAATAAAGCTCATCCTGAAATATAACGCATAATATAGTTTCTATTGTGGCCTTTTCATTGTCATTGATCACTCGCCAAAGGCAGTGTAAATTTATGTGCCCAGGTAGGCAACATTAAAAGACAACGGTAGATCATAACTGTATCTTTTTAAATGACATGTTATTGCACTAAAATTCTCTCGCCAATAAAATATGTTACAGACCTTTTGTGCTGCAAACATTGATACATAATAAAGATTATTGTGGTATTTCTCCCAACAGTTGTCGTCGATTTTAAAAAAAGGTAGCGGAAAATATTAAAGCAGCATACGGCTGTTACTTTTCAACCATTATACGGTTTATCAAATTTTCGGGTCACAGGGAGCTTTGATTTTCTTTATTCAAAGTCGTTAATTTGCAATGAGAAGTTCAGATCAAAAATATCTGTTGAAGAATTTCATTTGATCAAAATCAATGAAATGTTCCCTCATTAATGGATCTTCAACTCACAGTCAGACACGAAACAGACCCGGTAACGTGGCGACATCTATTAACTGATACTTCCGAATATGGACTTCAGCAGTGAACTCTCCTGTTACTTTAACTTAAAGCCTGCAGCCTCACAAAAGTAACTGATATTGGTGATAACGTTCATGTCTGCCAAAATTTGGAGGACTATTTCTACTGAAAGCAAAATCTCGACTTTGAAATCTCCCGATAAAATAACAAAAACAAACACTCATCAATTAAGTCATTTTTTACGTCTTATGAAACGAATACGAAACAAACGCAACCGAGGATTTAAATTTTTGAGGTGAAAGATAAGAGAAAACACGATGTAGGTGCGGACGATGTACACAATGAAATACAATATCATAGCTAACTTTGGCTTGTAACCGTATGTAAATTCTTTAAGATCTTATTTGGTGTTTTTTTTTTAACTGGAGAATAATGTTGCTTAATAGATCCTCTGAGGAAATTTTCACTTTTTTCATTACCTAGATTAAGAATGTTTTTGATGAATAACTCTATTAATTGAACAACTCATTACATGAAATCATGAAATGAAAAGACGCCGTGTTTCATTAAAGTAAAGCCAAAAAGTTCACTATATTAAATGAAGGGATATATGAAAATTTTTGTAACTGTTCTCAACCAAGTGTTAACTGTAACTGTTATGGAAATAACTATTTTACAAACCTTCTAATGAGCTAAGTGTTTCATCACGAACATTTCATTTAAATCAACCTCTTCACCTCCCGTAACCGAACTTAATGTATTGACAATTTGGTTAGCAATCGGAAGCCACATGGAATTGCCGAGACGTGAATCCAATGCATTTAAGTTGAGAATAATCAAGTCATTACATCACAAGTCCATGGACAGTGTTGTCGTTAAATGGAATTACACAATAGGGAAACCTGTTTAATATTTGACTCTCGGCCTCTTTGGACACTTTTTCTTGTCCTGTTTTCAAATGCCAGAGTGACAACCACACTTTAACAGTCGGTTTATCGTCAAGGACTACTTGAAACATGTTCCAAAATGTCCCTCAGTCTCCTCGGGACTAGTATTTACCAAGATGAAATGCAACAGATCAAATTGACAACAGTGCATTTCTTTTAAGGATAAAGACTTTTAAGTTGTCTTTTAAACCTGGTAAATCGCTCAAAAGCACGCGCAACCACGGGTGGGATTCAAATCAAGGTACTTGCTGTTGCCATTTTTCTTTCTTTAATTTCTGGTTTCCTATGGTAGAAATTGAAGAAATAGAATCATCATTTGGTACCGAATTAAGCTCAATCAGGATATAGAAATCTCTTTTCTTTTTCAAATTTCAATTTGCTTGTGGTGTATGATCAACATAGGCAATTTAGAGGATGCTCTTTACTGCAATATTTTAAAATTTCCAGTTAGGAAAGACATTGATATAAATCCAACCTTTACCTCATGTCAGAAAGGAAAACTATGTGTGATTTTTGATAAGAAACCAAGAAGGATTACCAGATGGAATTTGGAGTGCAATTTGTAATGCGTTTTGCTGGATTTCTATTTTAACTTCAGTTTTTGATGATGACGACAGATTTGTTATAAGCAGCCTTCACGAAGTGCTATATAACTCTCTTGCTCTTGCTGTCCTACTTTAATAAAATACTATGACAATGCATGTTTTTTCTTGTCCCTACATCTCCAAAGAATTAAAATATCAATAAAACAAATAAATAAATAAAACAAATTGTAACTGACGCTCTTAGTTTTTGTCCATCAAACCAGAGTTATCCTAATTCCCAACAGTAGGAAGTCAACAAAAAACAATGACAGAACTTAGAAAATATTACCACAGTGTTGCTAAAACACGATAACTACAAGATTCAATGAAGGTTGAAAAAGAGTCGATTTTTCCCAAAAGTTATATAGCACTTCGTGAAAACTGCCTATGTATAGTTGAGGGTTTTTAGACATACTCAAATGGTTCAGAAACTCAGAAGCATGTGAGGCAAATGTAGCATAATGAAGAGAGCAGAAATACCCTCGTCCCCAAAATAGCTCTATTACCGTTGTAGACAATCCTATTACGATGTGAAGGTTGCTTCCTGCACCATTGCAGGTCCTAATGCTAGCAAAGGTCAATGGTTCAGCATTAACTGCGCATGAAAATGACGTGTCTACTCGTCTTAAGTTAAGAGACTCACAGATTGCATCGATCACGAACATTTCTCTGGTGAAATTTCGGTGAGATAATGATTATAATGATACGGCCATTGGCTAAGGTTCAGAGGCAGAAAACTCAGATTGAGTGAAATACGGAGTGCGCCATGATGATAATTACTTGGCACGATCGTCAAGTTTTCAAGCAACAATAAATATTTCCTTACGGATCCAGGGGTAATAAGAATCCCTAATATACAGGAGGTTTCAGGCAAAATTCGAATGATTACAAATTCAAGACAAGTCGTAGCTATTACATGTTACATATTCTTAGTATTACAATGTCTTCCTTCTCTTATGGATAATACACGATAGTGAGGGTATTATGTGTTCAAAAGATCATCGGGGGCAAAACCCAAAGTAATTCACACTTCGTTGAATCAGTAGCGGATCCAGGATTTGGTCAAGGGGGGCCCCAAGAAACTTTTTCCCAGATTTTGCCGATGTAGCACAGCGGAGTCGGGCGAGCAAAGCGAGCACTTATTGGCCGTGGTCCAGGGCCCACCTTAGGGCCCTGGAAGCTCTTACATTTTTAACTGTCAAATATGCATTCTCCCACTTTTCCTGGTATTTTTCTTCAAATTTTTTAATGTACATTTGTGTG
>JBCAUG010003272.1:0-11475 GCA_038406175.1 Haplosyllis leylae | reverse complement strand
AAATTCTTATACAGTTGGATTCCTCTCATCAATACGAGTGAAATGAGGTGCAACATGCCTATATTACGATCAAAATTAAAAAAGTTATGAGCAATCAAATATTTCTGAGCTTTGTTACATGTTCTTATTCCAATTTTCTATGACTCCTGTTCAGATACATTCATCTCATCTGTATATGTTACCCCTTGTTGCGATTGTCTCGAAAAATTAACCCTACTTTGTGAGGTTTGAAGGTAATCAGTTAAGATATTGACCAAAATGTGCAGTTTTGTTCAAAACATAGGGTTGTTACACCTTGTTGCGATCGTCTCAGAAAATTAACCCTACTTTGTGAAGGTTTGAACGCAATCCATTAAGAATTAATCAAGATGAATGTCTGAGATTTGATAGAAATGTACAGGTTTGCTCAAAACATAGGGTTGTTACCCCTTGTTGTGATTGTCTTGAAAAATTAACCCTTACTTCATGAAGGTTTGAAGGCAATCCGTTAAGAATTGATTGAGATATTGACCAAAATGTGCAGTTTTGTTCAAAACATAGGGTTGTTACACCTTGTTGCGATCGTCTCAAAAAATTAACCCTACTTTGTGAAGGTTTGAAGGCAATCCATTAAGAATTAATCAAGATGAATGTCTGAGATTTGATGAAAATGTACAGTTTTGCTCAAAACATGGGGTTGTTACCCCTTGTTACGATCGTCTTGAAAAATTAACCCTACTTCATGAAGGTTTGAAGGCAATCCGTTAAGAATTGATTGAGATGTTGACCAAAATGTGCAGTTTTGCTTGAAACATAGGGTTGTTAACCCTTGTTGCGAATATCTTGAAAAATTAAGCCTACTTTGTGAAGGTTTGAAGGCAATCCATAAAGAATTAATCAAGATAATGAGGTTTGATGAAAATGTACAGTTTTGCTCAAAACATAGGGTTGTTACCCCTTGTCTTGGGCACCATGATTTTTGTGGTATCCAGGATATTACATGGTGTCCTGGATGCCATGATTTTCATGGTATTCATCATTTCTATGTGGTGTCCTGGACACCACATACACCACAGTCACCATGATCTTTGTGGTATCCATTGTTTCCACATGGTGTCCTGGACACCATCTGCATATGTCTCTTCATGTATAATATACCCATATAGAAAAGATGAGTGAAGAATTGGTGGATGTGGTGTCCATGGTGTATGTTGTGTATGTGGTGTATGTGGTGTCCAGGACACCTATGGTGTCTGTGTGTCCCAGACCTGGCAGACCTGGAAATGTTGACTTTTTCACTAAATCCAGTAAAATTCAACCCAAGTAACTCAGTTGAGTGAACTGAGTCACTGGCTTTTAATTTGACTAGATTTAGTGAAAAAGTCATTATTTCCAGGCTAATTTGATGTGGAAACAACCAAAATTGTGGTGTCCACTCCAAATCTCACTGTTAAGTCATGTGATGCCTCTCTCAGCTAATCAGATAGCTCCATTCTCTGAAATCTCTTAAAATTTTCCAAAACTTGTGAGAAATTGCAAGATTTCAGCCAAAATATTTCCCATTTAAAGAGCAAAGCTGTTAAAACAGCTCTGCTAAAAAGAGGAAGTGACTGTTTACTCAGTTCAACAACCGCTTAACTTAATATTATATAGATCTGAGTTTAGATCTATATAATATTAAGGTGAGAGCCAATGCTATGTAAAAGCCATAGAAGTTGAACAAAAATATAATAAAACTTATTCAAACATCTAAAATAACAAAACAACAGCTCTGCATAAAGCCATATGGCTTCCTTGTTAGAACTAAAGCAGATATTTTGATATATTTTATAAATTTAGAACCAATATTGGGTTTTCGTAAAAGACAGTGGTGATTGGATGGATGCCAATGTAAGAAAAAGTGCAAAAAATGCTGTCTGAACAGAATGTACCCAGCACTTATCTTTTAAAATATCACAACTACATTCTTACAACTGAGCACTAAGGCAGATATTTTGATGTACAACTGGTACAAGGATAGATATTTTCCACATACTTTTACTTAAAATTTAGGCTGTAACTTTTGGTTCAGCAAAAAGTACATTTTTTACATAAAAATGCCTAATTTGAGGCTGTTTACACCATGTAAGGATTAAAAACTATATAGAACCTTTCATCTATACTCCCCAGACATCACTGCATCAACAGAATTCCTTACTAAAAATTACCTAATTTGAGGCTGTTTACACCATGTAAGGATTAAAAACTATATAGAACCTTTCATCTATACTCCCTAGACATCACTGCATCAACAGAATTCCTTACTAAAAATTACCATTGATGTATGCAGCGGCAATGTGCTGAAAATTTAAAAATAGCCCTCTGGTGGCAGTTTTAATCAACAAAATATAAGGTACTCACACTAGTACCCCTCTTCCTGCAAAGTTTTATGTCTCTGTGAGCACTCATTCAGTAGATAGTAGCACTTCTGTGTACAATTTTAATGGACAACCGCACAAAATGGCTGATTGTTAAGAATTTGCAAAAGTGGATTTCAAGCCTCATTGGATGTATTTTTGAATTACAATAAAATTTTGAAGGAATCAGCAAGCTGAATGCCTTTTTCAAGGGTGTAAAAGTGCAATTTTTCAATATTTTGAACATTAGTCCTCTGGTGGCAATTGTATGAATCAATTTGTCCTTAAATGTGGACACTCTTATGGTCCATATATGTCTACATGTACACGGCTGTGTTTGTATCTTTAATAGTTATAGAAATATGATAGTTTAAAGTTTTGAAACAAAATGACCACCAGCCAGCCTATGGACCAATCAGAGAGATGAAACTAAAATTGTCAGATATGTCTTAATATGGTCTTTCAACATGCAAAAGATGAAAGCCCTAGCATCAATAGTTAGAGAAATGTTCAACAGATCTACTTAAAGAGACTTACAGGTCTCATTAAGCAAAATAGCACATCTTGTTTCTTCTGGAGATTTCATGAGAATCAGTGAGATTTGCTTAAAGAGACTTTTTACCAGAAAAGTCTCTTTAAGCAACAAAAAAGTCTCTTCAAGCAAAATAGCACATCTCATTTCTTGTGGAGATTTCATGAGAATCGGTGAGATTTGCTTAAAGAGACTTTTTACTGGAAAGTCTCTTTAAGCAACAAAAAAGTCTCTTTAAGCAACAAAAAAGTCTTTAAGCAACAAAAAAGTCTCTTTAATGAAACATAACATTCCAAAGTCTCTTTAATGTCAAAGTCTCATCAAATCTCACTCTTCAGTCATGTGACCACTGTCTTGACCAATCAGAGTCTCTTAAATTCCCAAATCTTGTGAGAATCTTGGAGATTTCCATTTACATAGCTCAGCGGTTTACAACAGCTCTGCTAAAAACACAGGCGTTTCTGCATCCATTCGAAAATCTCATAAGTAAACACGCACAGTTCTCAAGGATGAAGACTGTGAGGATGAAGGTTACATCATCAGACCATTAAATGTTGTTCTGAATAAGATTACAAAATGTAACAGGAACAGGATAACACAGATCGGACAGGAGAAACCAGATTGCCTCCATTCAAATATACTGGTGGGCATCAGATGAAGGTTGAGCCAAGATATCGTACAAGACGAGCATATACATCTGGTTCAAACAGAGAAGATTGCCTGTCCACGCTTCACATGCTCAATGAAAATTAAAGTTAACACAGTATTCTACAACAGTTGCAAATACGGTACCGAATACTGGCCAAAAACCGATGATGAGTTGGACTCAGAGCACACCTATGAAGAACTCTTAGCAGAACTTGAGAAGCAGGGACACTCTGACAATAGGAAACTGTACAGGGCAATCTACCCCCTTCCATCACAATGGGAGAAATTTATGAAGGACAAGAAGAGAAAACCTAAAAACAGTCAAGCAAAAGCCCTTCAAATATGGTGAGATCCAAAATGTCAGATTGTCTGTGTGTCGCAAGCAAATAAGCTGAATTACATTCAGAGAGTGGCCAATGATCGGGAACAGCTGGTCACAGTACTTTCAGCTATCAACATGCTCCCTGAGCATTACTCCACATCAAACACAGTGTGGAATGAGGATGTAGCCGAAATTACAGAGAAGCTTTCTCACAGTTTACCCATGGTTCGATCAGTTAAAAAGAAGAGGAAATGGCCACTGCTTCCTGATTTAGGAGGAGAGATTAAGCCTCTGAACAAGAAATCCAGAGCCAAGATCTCAGCTGAGAGAAGAAAGAAGGAACAAGCCAAGCGTGTTAATACAATGGCAAAGTGGGTGGTTTCAAAGGAGGATGATTACCTACTCACACATGGAGAATCTTCAGATGCAGACGATGAATTCAGTTGTGACAATGAGGACATTTCTGATAGTGACCCCTCCTCTGAAGATTAGTCATTTCCCACAAAGAACTATAGCCATAAGCAAACACTCAAAAACTAAATGGAAACTGCATAGTCAATCAAGCGGCATAATCATTTTCCATAGATGTCTATCTACAGACCGTTTTTCCTATTACGGGTAGACGTAGTTTACAAATATTTTCACATTTCTGGAAAAAACGCATTTTGCTTTGATTTTAGAAAATGTATAGACTATTGTCATATTTTACAAAATAAATTCATAGATGTTTTTAAATAAAACTTTTGTCTCACTTTGAATCGATATCACACCAGTGAGTGCAAATTCAATCCTTCACATATTATCAGGTGAATTCGAATATCCTCAGTTTGACTCACAGGATAGACCTACAGCTGGATGTTTTTACTCCTTCAGAGTTGGTGCTTACAATACTTGGCCACCAGAGGCTGCCAGCGACTAACTGGTGACCCACTAAAACATACCAGCCTTTTGGGGAACTGCTCCACCACCAGGTAGTGCCAGTCCCCCACTCAAACTTAATTAGGTCAAGGTCAAGGTCATTCCTATTCCTGAGAGCACCTGAACCATTTACTTTTCAGATGAGGATAACCAGACAAAGCGGTAAGCCACTAGGGGCTTTTCACGGAGTATAAAAGCTGTTCTGTTGGCTGTCAGTGATTGGCTGGCTTGACAGATAGTGAGGACCCCTGTAATTGGTCATCACGTCAGTACTTAAACTCACTACATGCACAGGAGTCCTCAGAAGTGAAGTTGGTTAAGTGAGAGCACAAACCTCTTCACACAGAAAGAATTTTTCAAAAACCAACCCTACCACCCTGTGCCCACAATACTTGGCCACCAGCGAATAATTGGCACCCATCTGGTGACCCACTAAAACATACCAGCCTTTTGGGGAACTGCTCAACCACCAGGTGGCGCCAGTCCCCCACTCAAACTTAATTAGGTCAAGGTCATTCCCATTCACAAGAGCACCTGAACTACTTTTCAGATGAGGATAATCAGACAAAGCGGTAAGCCACTAGGGGTTTTTCACGTAGTATAAAAGCAGGACTCCACAGTGGTGCGTTGTAGCTAAATGAAAGGGTCAATCAATTCCTTGTACCAGGAGTGGCAACAGCTGTCCAGAAATCAAATTCAACCCCAAAGAAAATTTCCAGTTTACTTTTTTAGGGCTTAATAAGACAAATAGTGACCGAAACCCAATCAACTACAAAAAAAAAAAAAAAAAACTTTTATTTTGGAAAACCTCAATTGGGTTTCCACCATGGACAAAAGCAGTTTAAGGATCCTCCAAACAGCACATGCCAAGTTATTTCAGTCAAGAAGAAAGTATCAAACTAGGATGGCAGGGGTTCCAGGTTCAATCCTTACTGGAGGTACTATTTTGTTGCTGATTTTTTCGCGTAGTACACTTCTGATGTCATTATTGTGTGTTGTGAAAAACTATCGAGCCAAACTTCGTTACGTTTTACTGAGTTAATTTTTACCACATACCTCTGAGCATCCATATCATTGTCATCACTTTCATATAAACTGTATGGTAGTCGATTAGATATAGAAAATCTACTGTGAGCATGACTTCCATTAGAATCAAACTGCACTCTTTGTTGCGCTTTTATAGATTCAACCTCTCTGATGTGACGCTCCTTAAGTTCTTCAAGCGTCTGCTCATAGTAACGACGAATCTTCAAAAGAGAAAATTCTAGTGCAAACAAGTCACATGGATTTTTCCTTTAGTTCTCAGTCCTGAAATTGGCGATGCTAGCTTGAAATGTGCGTTTCGTCAAAATCGACACAGTAGAAGGCAGTATCTTATTGTTATCGTATTAACGTCTTTATCTATAGTGCATTTCTGGACAAGCAACTGCAAAATTTGTGTTGCAATCACTTTTACAATAGAAGCAAAAAAGTTCACATTGTCACTCAATTTACCTGCTCTTTGAAGTGTTTCATGTGTTCATAATGCTGTTCATCAGTTCGCTTTTTTTCTTCCTGCCATAACTGCTCTACCCAAATTTCCAACTGTGACTTTTGTTCCATGTTTGCTGCCGTTACCTGTAGGGGAAGACATGTACTTGAATAAAACCTACAGGACTGTGAGGATCACCGGTTTTGTCATCATGTGGTGCTCTCTCCACACTGTTGCCAACCTTCTGATTTATAAGATTCTCTAGTCTTTCTCGATGTTGATTTTGAAGCTGTTGCAATTGTTCTTTTTGTTGCTCCATAAGTTTATTTTGACTTCCAACACCCACATAGCGCAATTGTTCCACCTAAAAAAATAAGACAATTGAAACTGCAGAGTTCTCAATCAAAATGTTTCACTAATAACATATCTTGGACAAGTGGTAAATGAACACTGTACCTGTTGATTAATAAGCTCCTCAATCTTTTTACGATGTTCAGACTGTAAAGAATAAATCTCATCCTGAACTTCATGAGATAGTTCTTTCTTCAATATCTTCATTTGGGAGGCAATTCCTGCCTCAAACCTGCGTGGTAAAGATCTTTGATGTGTTTTATAATCTAAGCAGTGGGGATTATTCTAAACGTAAAATCAGTTTGGGGCAGGAAAATGAAGATTCATATGAGAATTTGTTCTGGAAGTATGTTATTGATTTCTCCCGCAAAACGTTTTTGCTGTACTAACTTTTCGTCCACCAAAGCCAAAGTCTTGTTCTTGAACTGTTCGACTACTTTTGTTGTATGGTGGTTGTTTCTTTCCAGTAGCTACAAGAATATATACAAAATAGTGTGAGTTAAATTTGAAAGCTTTGAATTGATCCAAATTATTGCCACCAGAATGAAATAGGAGGACAATAGTCCTTTTTGTCGGCCACTGACAGCCCTGTTTTTGGACTTCTGGTGACGTCTGCCACCGGCATGAAAGTCCCTCACTTGCATACTGCGTCACCTGCATGTGATGGATTCCTCCGTTTCATCTATGGTGCAACACCTACTGGCCTCTTGGAGGCCAGCATGACTCCCAAGCCCCTTTACTCACATTTTTTCTCAAGTATTGGTGGGAGTTCAACTCGTACCTGTGCGGTAGACAGGCGCTTTGAGATGTTTCGGCTCCCACTTACCTTTTGCAGATATTTCTCTTGCTGCTGAGTATGTTCGTTTAAGACTTTTTGGTGTTCACTCATATTTGTATCAACATGTGTCTGCAAGTTATTGTGATGTCCCCTGCAATTGGCAAAAAAATTCAAGAACCAAGATTCACCATGAGGCATTTGGCCAGGAACATGAATTGTAGGGAATTTCTCAGTTTTTAATTACTTGTAGACGTCTTCCATATCTTCCAATAATTTGTCAAAATTTTCTTTCTTTAAGGTCGCCAATTGTTTTTCCAGTTCCGCAATTCTTCCATCTTTCTATCATAACCAAATAGTTAAATAAAGCAGTTTAAATCAAATGTTACAAGACAAGTCTAAGAATGATGTTAAAGACCACACATGCACTAACTTCTGCCACTTCTTTGGCTAATTCCAGCACTCTGACATCTGAAGTGTCTTTCTTCTGAAGATACTGCATAAGACTATCATTGTACTTTGTTAAACCTGTCTGGACTACAATGTAAGTTACTTAAATTCAGAATCATCTAAAATATCGAAAACGGCAGCTCTCCTACTAACACGACCAAATTAAAAGGTCAAATTTGTTGTTGTTTTTTTTAACTTACTCTTTTCCAAATATTAACTTACTATTAACTTACTCTTTTCCAAATATTCCTTTAGCTTTTCCTCAGATTTTAATCTCCCATCTTTGAGTGTTTCGTTGACCATCACTACAACGCCCTTAACTTCAGAGGTACACTCCTGAACAGTAGTGGCAAGCATCTGCAGTATATCCCTGAAATGAGGAACACATTTCATACCACATTCAGAAAAGCAATTATGTATGTATCTTATAAATTTCTTAAGTATACCTCCACTCCTGACCCCTCCCTCCCCAGGTTAGGCCGGTATAGGCACTTGCCCCCCTCCCACTCCCCCCTCCCCCCCCCCCCGAAAGACCAAACAGGAAAGACCAGAGGAAGGATCAGTGGGAAAGGAGCTAGAGCCAGTCTCGAATGATCAAAGAGAGGAATTGGGACTGGGGACCGTGATCGGTCTGCCTCGTGATATCTTGTTTACGAAAAGTTGATTGGAACAAATCTTCGGCAGTTGTTAGTGGAACCATACCCTTTACCTTTCATCTCTTTCTTTAGCGCGCGCCTTGTTGATTTGAAGTTGTTGATTGACAGACAATCTGTTTCCTTGTGTCTGTTGCTTTAAATTTCCTTCCTTTTGGAAAAGCTGCACCTTTGAGGTTGACGAGTATCGTTGGTAAAATTTTTTACTGGGTGACTAGAAAATTAATTAATGATATACTTACGGCATGAACAGAAATTAGACCACAGAAACACTTGAGTTTTTCTATAATTCGTCTATATCTCCCAAATTCTGGCAGAATCCCGCCAGCATTGACGGAGAAGAGTAAAATAAAAAATTACCCCCCAGTGGGGATTGAACCCAACATGTATCAATAGTGGCCAGTCTGAATCACCATTGCCTTTATAAAGTCATGCTTTATTGATTCCAGAAATGATCAAAGTCTAAAATGTGAAGTGGTGAATGAAACAAAGCTCACTTCGGAAATCTCCTGCCGAACACATACATGATGATGGTCCTGGGTTCAATCTCCATTAGGGGCAATTTCTTATTTTGCTCTTCTCAGTCAATACCTCCAGGATTCTGCCAGAATTTGACAGAAACAGAAGAATTTTTCGACAGAAAAACTCGACTGATCCATACACATGTGCACAAGAGTCAGTGGCAAATCCGGAACTTCTCATACTACTGGTTCAATTATGTTGGTGTAACTTCTCAGCGAAAGCGAAAATTTTCTTTGATGTTTTTTGCTATTCAATCTAAACACACAACTGGGAAACCTATGTTTATATTTAAAGCGACGTCGCTTTCGCGCTGACATAAATGAACCCTAAGGCCTGCGGCTATAAATACTGAAAAGTAGTGTGCTAAGAGGTTTGGCTAACCTCAGGTGGATTTCTTTAAATGCTGAAAACTGTTTGAATTTTCCAAACTAAAATAAAATACCACCTTTTGTAATTTTATCTACCTTTCCTGTCTACTTATGATATATACCGGTGAAACGTTTTCAGAGACCCCCTCCCAGTACACCCCCTCCCCAAGCATACGAAATCAGAAATTCCATTGTCAGAAACCACCAAAGGGGCATGTATAAACAGAAGCACTTGATTATAGGACCCCCCTTGTGATGGTTTACTGAATTTTACAAAAGACAGTCTAACTTTACAGGCGAGATGACAAAGTTACAGGCATTTTTGTAACTTTTATAGGCGACATTAGAACTTACTAAAATCACCTTTAAAAGTTACAAAATTTCCTGTAACTTTTCACCTCGCCTGTAAAAGTTACAGACTCTCTTTTTGAAATGTAGTAAACCATCACAAGGGGGCGTACGAAAAGTGGGGGCTCTGAAAACCTTACACCGGTAAGTGGGCCGACTTAAAAATAATAGACTATCGTTACCATTTTTTAGATCCACAGATTTGCATACACACGAGCTCACTGAAACCCTAGACGGTTAGGGTACAGCTGCTGAGTGTCCTCTGTGTGCTCCAGATCAAATAGTGAGGCAGAAAGTCACAGTCACACATTGACTTACTATATATTTTTGTGGATTATTGAAGGAACACTTTACATGATTGTGAAATAAATTTAATGAAAATTAGAGGATCAATAGTAGATTCAAATAGAATAGTTTTTAAGCCACAGTAAATGATTATATTTTTATGTTCAATTTTGAATCTGCTATGGTCCCTCTAATTATGGGGGTGGGGGTACTCAGTCCCAGCCAGGGGGAGTTCTCAGTCCCAGCTGGGGAGGGGGGGTACTCAGTACCAGCCGGGGGGGTACTCAGGCTGAGTATCCCCCCCGGACTTGCTACGCTGCAGTCGGTATGCCTCTTGCATTCAAGCTGGAGGACTTTCTTTTTCATTCTAGTTTGTTTCAACTACAGCGCATGCGTAGTGATGCACATTATCATAATTTAAGTGAGTTTAGTACTTACAGACTGCAATACAGGCAGAATGAATACTATCTCTTGATGACCTCCAAACAATAGTGACTTTTCTGATGAAACAGATTTTTTTGAAGAAGAATCTTACTGGAGTTCTTTTTCATTTTACTCTGAACATTCCAAAATCAGTTTAAATTTTACCATGATAGCTTTTTCCAGAGAGAACATTTCCATAACCGACCCATTAGATAAATAATATTTAAACGATTACAATAGATCTATTTAGATTGGTTTTCATTATTTTTTTACAATAAATACCAACAAAGCCAAAATGACGTCTAATGGTTAAAGGATAAAACATAGTTTGTGCAAGAAGTGATTTATTTCATTCTTTACATCCAAATCATAAATCTATTATATTTTCCATTTAAAAATTAGCTTAAATTTGATCAATATTAGAATTTCCAGAGAGAATGTTTCCTTAACCAAACCACCTGAAAGAATAAATAGCAACCAAGCCTTTACAATCCTTAAGATTTTTTTTTGTTTTTGCTATTTTAACATGTCAACTAATTCTTATTGATCAAAGATTTATATTCAATTAAAGTTCCGGTGCATTTTTTTTCACTGCAAAGCGAAACACAATGAAAGCGACAAAAAACATTTGTGCAAAAATCTTTCTGATCCCAGAAAATCATCGAAACTTTCTCTAAAACTGCAGTTCGTATTTCATTTAAACCTTCACTGAATTCTAATTTCTGTTTCCTCTCCAATTTCTTTATTTAACAGTTCCACCTATCAAATTTTTGTGTTTTTGATAAAATCTCAATCAGTAAACAAGATCCTAAATAAAGTGAAAACCTTAAGCGTTTACAATAAGAGCATTTGTGAAAGAATGGATGTTTTTTATCGAAATAGATATCCATGATATATTTTGCCTTGTGAATGTCAAAGTACTAAATGTCTTTGTCTTTGCAAATAATTTTCATAACTATTTCATTAATTTTCCCAACAAAATTCAGATAATATTTTAGTATTAAAATTGAACTAGGAGCATGATAAAATTTGAT
>JBCAUG010003250.1:0-11476 GCA_038406175.1 Haplosyllis leylae | reverse complement strand
GAAAACAGTACCTTCCCATCGTACTACGTACGCGGGCGGTAAACATTTGCAATAACATCAACATTTGTCTCAAGTTTTATTTAATAACGCAGTGTTTTTGTTTGGCATTGTCCCAGTAGTGACAGTATGAATAACAAGACACAATGGGTAACAGACCCATTTACATCTAGTGACAGCGACGCATCTGTGACGCATCGGCGACATCGCTCCAAATGGGTTGCAAAGCGATTTCCAAGCAACAGTCGCTGATGCTTGGTGTAACAGTACAGGACAGAATTCATACGTTTGATTTGGGAGCGAACTCGCAGCGGTGTCGCACACGCTAGGTGTAAACGGGCCCTTAGTAACAGACCCATTCTGTGCGTTTTTCGTAGACATGGTGCCAACAGAAACATTGCATTATTAATAACGGGCTGAAAAACGCTACGTGGAAAAACTCCTTAAATGTTGTGATTGCCTCCATTAAGCGAGGTTTTTTTTCTCTCAAAGTTTCTCAAAGTAATATCTGCATTACCGGGCGGGGGGAGGGGGTGGTTGGGGTTATATTAGGAGTGAAGCTAAATGCAGGACGCGATTGCATTCCAGTGGACGTTTTCACTGCGAGGACAAATCTTAAATGGAAATACTTTGATTGTTGCAGGCGCAGCTTCAGAACCAGATGCAGATGTTGATGTTGACGGGAGGAATTCTGGGCTCAGGGATCCAGGCTTCACTGCAGGACGTCCTAGTACAGAGCCAAATGATGGGATCCACTAACTTACAGACCTCTCAGGGAGTTACTGATGCCTCACAAACAGCAGGTAGGAGCCACTAACATACAGACCTCTCAGGGAGTGACTGATCCCTCTCAAACAGCAGGTAGGTCCCACTAACATACAGACCTCTCAAGGAATGACTGATGCCTCTCAAACAGCAGGTAGGTCCCACTAATATACAAACCTCTCAGGGAGTGACTGATCCCTCTCAAACAGCAGGTAGGTGCCACTAACATACAGACCTCTCAAGGAATGACTGATGCCTCACAAACAGCAGGTAGGTCCCACTAACATACAGACCTCTCAGGGAGTGACTGATACCTCTGAAACAGCAGGTAGGTCCCACTTACATACAGACCTCTCAGGGAGTTACTGATGCCTCTCAAACAGCAGGTAGGTCCCACTAACATACAGACCTCTCAGGGAGTTACTGATGCCTCACAAACAGCAGGTAGGTCCCACTAACATACAGACCTCTCAGGGAGTGACTGATGTAGCAGGTAGGTCCCACTAACATACAGACCTCAGGGAGTGACTGATGCCTCTCAAACAGCAGGTATGTGCCACTAACATACAGACCTCTCAGGGAGTCACTGATGCCTCAAAAAGAGCAGGTAGGTGCCACTAACATACGGACCTCTCAGGGAGTAACTGATGTAGCAGGTAGGTCCCACTAACATACAGACCTCTCAGGGAGTGACTGATGCCTCTCAAACAGTAGGTAGGTCCCACTAACATACAGACCTCTCTGGAAGTGACTGATGCGTCTCAAACAGCAGGTATGTGCCACTAATATATAGACCTCTCAGGGAGTCACTGATTCCTATCAAACAGCAGGTAGGAGCCACTAACATACAGACCTCTCAGGGAGTCACTGATGCTGCTCAAACAGCAGGTAGGAGCCACTAACATACAGACCTCTCAGGGAGTGACTGATGCCTCACAAACAGCAGGTAGGATCACTAACATACAGACCTCAGGGAGTGACTGATGCCTCACAAACAGCAGGTAAGTGCCACTAACATACAGACCTCTCAGGGAGTTACTGATGCCTCTCAAACAGCAGGTATGTTCCACTAACATACAGACCTCTCAGGGAGTCACTGATGCCTCACAAACAGCAGGTAGGTCCCACTAATATACAGACCTCTCAGGGAGGACATTACTGATGCTGCTCAAGCAGCAGGTAAATAAATAATATAAATAATAATAAAGCAGCCAAAGTATTAGGAACCTGTCAGCCTAAAATTCTGAACGATTGACAACATCGACACCAAAAACGCAAGTGAAATTATGCTCGGGAGGTAATGGCCCGTTTACTCCAAGCGTCAATGTAGCGACAACGCTACAGTGACGCTTGCGACACAGTTCTCAAGCGACTCCATTGTAGTCAATGAGAGCTATATTGCTAGCACCATCGCTGCGTTGATGCTACCTTGATGCTGACGCTTGGTGTAAACGGGTCCTAATGGCTTTTCCACACTGCACAGGGCCGGGACAGGTACAGGGAACTGGACCAGCACAATGTCCCGGTCCCGTGCAGTGTGAATAAGCTACATTAACTGCTTCTGTCACAAACTGGTGATCCTAGCAGAGATTTTTGTACAGCTTTGGTCGCTCTTCCATGATTAGGACCAGCTAGTTGAAAGCTCTGTTTACACTTAACGTCTGCGTTTGCGTCAACGTCAGCGTTTGCATCAAGTTTGTATTGAGTGAATGGTGACGCAAATACACATGCAGAGAAAAAGTTCAAACCCATTATCTATTTCAATGTTTACATCACCATTAAGACAATGTTAAACTTGAAACAAACGTTGACGCAAACGCAGACGTTAAGTGTAAACAGACCTTTATGGAATTCCATTCAATAGACGTGTTGAGATACCCAACTTAAAGCCATGTTGTTGGTGCGGACATAATGTCGAGCTTTGAGGGTCTACAGAAATTCCCGACAGATGGCAGCATTAGCATGTGGCTTTTATTTTCACCACCGTGCACTTTAAAAAAAACCAAAATAAAAAAAAAAAAAAAAAGTTGACCGTAAACGGCACAAAATCCTCTGAAGCTTTGCAGAATTGCATTCAACTTTAGGGGGTGATTCAGATTAATTAGGGAGTTGATTCAGTTTTATTAAGGGGTGATTCACACAGAGAAAAAACTGCTAGGTATGGAGGGAAATCTAGCTGCAGGCAGGCCTGCTGCTGCCTATTAGCTGACTTCACATATATGCCCACTACAAGTTTTGGTGTGGAGGTGAAATGTTTGTCTGCCTCATGTATCAAAACACTCTCTGAAGTAAAGCTTCAGAAGTAGAAAGAATGAAAAGGCGTTTCTGTGAAATCAAGAACTTTCTTACGATATGTTTCTGTTATTTCAGATGAGAATTCTGGCGTCAACACCTCAATGGAAACAACGGGGAGTGAGAACGCTGAAGCTGCAGGCAACAACAACGCAACAGCAGAATCAGGGAAAACAGACGATCAGCAACAGCAGCAGCAGCAACCGCAACAACCGGGAACCTCAGGGATGCAACAGGCTGAACCACAAGGTATGGTTACAGGGTATCATACACACAGGGTACAGTTACAGGGTATCACACACACAGGGTACAGTTACAGGGTATCACACACACCCTACGTATACAACGCGCAATAGTGACCACTTTCAAAATTGTCAAAATGGGAAAATATTTTATTATGCGTAGTTTTCTCAAAAACTTGTTTTTGCATTTGTTGTAAAATTTAAAATTAGAAGGTTTTGAATGTGAAATGAAACTTTCGACGTAACGTGTAAAGTCAGGTAAATTCTTTAAAGTGACTAAATTCACTGATATAATTTTGCAGAGTAAAATATGTTCTCATTTCGACAGTTTGCAGTGCCTAATTTACAGCTTCTAACTAATCACTATTTCGGGCGGTATCCACAGTGTGATACATGGATTTCGTTTACGCTTGTTTAAGGGCTGTTTACACGTAACGACACCGTCACCGTCCCCCTGCCCATCATCGTCAAGTTTTATAATTGTGCCAATAGTGATGGGCCGTCTGGCAGGCAGAATGGGTCTGGAAACTATTTAGCCTGTCAAACGGTCCGTCACTATTAACACAATGTAAACTTGATGGTGACGGGAACGGGGTTGGTGACGGTGTCGTTACGTGTAAACAGACCTTTATTCGTCCATAAGAATCGGTGTATAAACCAATGGTGTGCATAGACGTGTAACAATTTCCTGACGTATACTTGTGAAAAATCAGGGGTATTTGCCAGTCCAGAAATAGTCTGTAAATAATGCGTGAATGAGTTGATTTTTCACACAATTTCTGTTGAGATAGAAGGATGGATCTGTCCAGGAAAATTTCCTTGGGAGCTAATAAATTTTCCAGCTGCCACCATTGATCTCTCCGGGAAAATTATCCGAAAACTACATTTTCCAATTACCAGCAGCAACTTCCCCAGCTTCAGTCAGAATGGGACGGTAAAATTTATAAATGGCCGTAGCCCATGACAGCGATGCGTCTGCGACGTTACTAGGAATGGGTTGCAAAGCCATTTCCAAGTAACAGATAAATTTGATGGTAGTGTTGATGCTGACGCTTGGTGTAACAGTATAGGACAGGATTCATACATTTGATTTGGGAGCGATATGGCAGCGACGTCGCAGTCGCAAGATGTAGACAGGCCTTTAAGCTGAGAAAATTATTGTCACAGTTAGCTGGTACCTTAAGGGAAATTTTCCTAGACCAATCATTACTTTTAAAGAAACAGAAATTTTGTGAAAAATGAACTTGGTTTCAGAATATTTTCATAATTGTTATTTCATGTAGCATAGAAATAACAAACTGAGAAAAACAGTATTGACGAGTTTATTTGGAAACTACTCCGAAACTAATTGTTTTTTTGTCTGGAATTAAATAGAAAACTTTTCTCCTGCAACAGTGGACGAGCTGTCTTTCATTGTGAACGAGTGAATTTTTGAAGTCACTCGTTCCCTTATCGAGTCGCTTCAATTCCTTAAGGCTTGTTTACACTTAACGCCAACGATGCTGTTTGTCTGGGTTGCCATGACACAGGGAAAACGGGCAGTTCGGGTGATCATTTTTCCATGCTTTGATACAGGGAAAAAACACAAGGGAAACTTGCCTTAGAAACTTTATTTTGCGCAGGGAATTTACCTCCAGCACGGGGAAATTTGCGACCCATTCTGGAGTGTCCGCCCCATTGGTTTCAATGAGACCTGTATTGCTAGCGTCATCGAAGTGTTGACGCTGACGCCTGAAGGCTTATTCACACGTACCGACACAGACACCGATAAAAGTTTAGCATTGTGCCAATGGATCGGACCGAAATTCAGGCTAAATGGGTTCCAGACCCATTCTGCCCATCAAAGTCACCATCATCATTGACACAATGCTAAACTAAATCTGTCCGAATATCGGTGTCTGTGTCGGTACGTGTGAATAAACCTTGACGAGTAGAACGGTTAGGCAACCCGATCTGTGCATCACAATACCTGTCAAAAAGATTATACCGTCAATGTTACAGTGACAGTGACGGTAAAAGGCTCATTCACACTTTAAGTTTTTCCTGATTGGAAGGAAGAAAATGGATTATGCAGGAGTTAATGGAGGTGAGGTGTTCACACCGTGCGATTTTTGCCGGGAACTGCGATATTACAGATGAATAGGCTACACACTCATTCTGTTCGATTGAGATAAAAAAAAACGCAGTCGCAATCAGGAAAAACGCACAGTGTGAACGAGCTTAAAGATCATCGTGCAATTTAACTGAATCCAAAACGGTCTGAGCCATTTTTTTACATTCATTACAGAAGGAATAGATCTCAACGCCGTGTCGCAGGCGATGCTGCAGCAGTCCGGTGTACTAGGCAGCGGTACGGGGACGCTGGACGCGCAGACTATCGCTGCTCTGGCTGCAGCCGGGATCCAGCCTAACGTACTGGGCATGCTCGGAATCCAACCCGAACTACTCGGAATGCAAACAACGAGTATACCCGGTCTACCGGCGGGAATCAGTCCTGCGGCGATGCTGCAAGCTTTGCAGGTATAGTCTTTTATACATGAATTGCAAATCTCGCAAAACACTCGAGATTTGAACGAGGTTAAAGATCAGCAGGAAATAAATGTTGATTCTGTTAAAACTGAATCAACTTCAGGGTGTTATGGCACATTCACACTGCACGGGACTGGAACTGGGGACCATTAGAACACATTGCCAGGTCTGCATTTCAGGCCGGAAAAATAAGTTGGAAAGCCATTGGCAAAATTTCCTGTCCCGGTGCAGTGTGAACAGTTTTGCATAATTTATACAAACCCATTGTTCCCAGTCCCCGTCGAGGTCCCGGTTCCGTGTAGTGTGAACGTGCCATTAGGTCCCGTTTACACTAAGCGTCAGTGTAAACACAGTGAATACGCCAGCGATATTGGTCTCATTGAAATCAATGAAACAAAGAGTCATCCAAGAACAGTGTATAACTTAAGAATTCACCTCAACTTGCCCATCTGTACGAGTAACCCCAAATTTAACGTGCTCCAATGAAAATGAACTTCCCAAGCTTCGATTTGAATCATAGCAAAACATCACAACTTATAACATGTACATATTTTTCTAAAATTTTAACTTGTCCATTGGGGCATGTAAACTGGAAATCAACTCGTCCGAAAGCACACTTTACTCGTCACAGCGTTAAGGGTTGAGCAGAGGAGTGTCAAGATATTCCCCTTAGAATGAGGTTGCAACCTATTCTGGAATGACTCTATTGTTTTTAATGAGAGATATATCACTGCATTCTCAAAGGGTTGATTGACTCTGCTTTGACGCTGACATTTGGTGTAAACGGGCCCTAATAGTGTGTCACACTAAAGAGATACCGAGACCAATACTGATGAAAAGGCAAAAAGTAGCCAGTGGCATCAGTGACAGGATCTCGGTGAAGTGTTCTGCATATTACAGTGGGACCCATAATTATCGTTGTAGTCCTTGGTCTTGTTATTGTTCTCGGTGTCGGTCAGTGTGAACACACCATAACGGCCCGTTTACATCCAGCGATTGCGACACCGCTGCGAGATCGCTCCCAAATCAAATGTATGAATTCTATCCTGTATTGTTACACCAAGCGTCAGGGTCAATGCTAGCATCAAATTTATCTAGTGCTTAGAAATGGCTTTGGAACCCATTTGGAGCGACGTCACAGACGCATCGCTGTCGCTGGATGTAAATGGGCTGTAAGGGTGGGGGTCCGTCGTACTACGTACGTGGTCGGTAATAATAGGTGGCTACAGTACTATTTTAATTTATAATATGGAAGCCAAACTTGAGTATTCCGGAGATCCTGACTCAGAATACATGTAATTTATTATCCATGTTGCAGCTACAGCAACAGATGCTGAAAGTCCTGAACCCTGCATTAAACTTCGACATGACCAATGAGCAGATCATTGAAATGATGAACCAATCAGGGTTCGGTATGGTTGCTATGGCGACAGGAGACCAGCAACAGCAGCAGCAACAGCAACAACAGGTTCCAGTACAAACTCAGGTGAGTACAGATAAAGATATTGTCGTTTCTTAGCAACCATATTCTTTTAAAAAGCCTTTTTGTGGAAACCAACGCTTGTTTATGCGTATCATCTTCATGTCTGTCTGCATCAAATGGTGTCCATACCTACATATGCAGATAGGGACAGATTCCGATCAAGAGATAGGGCCATAGCGGTTAGCGCATTTTGAAGGACCTACTCGTACCGTTTCCGTGGCCAGTTTATCACTGTAACATCAGTGACGGACACTTTAAAGGACAGAATAGCTGCATCATAGGAATAACATTCAGCCTATTGTTCTTGGCCAAATGTCTGGCTGAATTTCGACATCTGTGAACACTGCTTAAGCAGATGAGGAGGATGTTGTACTGTCATTTGATCCTAATGCGGCGTAAGTATTTTCTACGTGACTTAAAATTTACACCAACATATTGCTATTTGATATGAAAGTGAAACAAGTTAAAAGAGTTTTTTTGTGGACAAACTACAGATAAATAAGTCATGGTGTTGGTAAACTACTTCCGCCAGAGCAGCTATTTTGCGACAGATTTCATCACTCGTAGGGTTCTGAAAATTGTTATAAATATAGATAATAGTTCTTTTAAACTTGGTGGACTGGTGAAGAGAAATATTTTTGTAGTTTTTGACATTTATACCAGAGATTGGAATGAGTCTTTTATACAACAGCACATTTTCTAAATAATACACGACTTTGCGACAATATTTACAGCCTATAAGTAACAAAAATTGTCTTTAATGTTTATTTACTTTAGAATGGGGATATTTACAAGCAGTTTTAGTCTACCAGAGGTTCAGATTGTCTGGAGTAAATTAAGATCGATCATCAGTACTTTGAATTGCGTTCCGTTTGGGAACGAGAAATCAAATCTGAGCAAAAATAATAAACAGGCTGGTCTACTCCAAGTTGAAGTGGGTTTCTTTATGTCTAGGGTTGGTGGCGCAGTGGTAACGTTTGCACCTCTCACTGCTACAACCCAGGTTCAATCCCTGGCCGCATGTGAGATGTCTTTCATCCTTCACAGCCAATGCCTTATGGTTTTCCCTTTGGGGTTTTCTTCCACCCTCAGAAGGGCTCCAAATAGTAATGTGATTTGTATCTTGACTTGTCTGATAAGACCTCAAGGGCTTGGCCAGCGCACTAAAACGCGGCTTTGATTTTGATTGAAGGCTCGTTCATACTGAGCTGCGGCAAAGGCAAAGGAAATAGTGTCATTGCCGTTGCTGTCACAATTGGGCATAGAACCCAATTGAAGACGACACCTTTGCTGTTGCCTTTGCCACAGGTCTCCATGTGAACAGATCCATAGAGACCAATGTTACCCATTCTTGAAGGAAAAATATTCAAGTTCCCTTTGCCGTTGCCGAAGCTCAGTATGAACGAGCCTTGAATCTTCAGACAATAACGTTCAGTGCGAAAGACGTTGGCGCCACATGTAAACGAAACGTCGCTTTAGAAGATTCTCGTCAATTTTTAGCTCGTCGTAGAGAAAATTCTTATTCCATTTGGGCGTAAAAATTGCCGCAGAATTGTATAATTTCAGAAACATTTGGTTTCTTTAGTCCATAAGGAAGTGGCTTTTTTTGAAAAGTAAAGCACATTCCCACAAGATTTACCAAATTTGACATGAAAATGCAGTCTTTTCCTCCTGTCAAATATGGTTTGAAGCATATGAAACCTGCTGTTCATTTGCGACAATTTTTGTAGTATGAGGAATCCATTGCATCCAGGCGACATAGCACACATCCATCCTGGTTTTGAAACCCAGGGCAGACGTCACCAGAAGTCCAAAACAGAGGTATCAGTAGCCCCACGAAAGGGACTTATGTCGTCAAAAAAATTAAAAAGAAAGTCTTTAGATGGCCAAAATTCAGTGCATAAACAGAATCCATCCACTTGCCCATCCAGACTTGGTACCCCAAATTTAACTTCACCGGATTAAAATCAATTTAAATCAACTTGTCCGACAGCAAAATCTACTCGTTTCGGAAAATGTCGCACTTTTTTAGGTGGCGCAAAAGATTTCTCTCACTGTACAATTGCGCCATCTTCTGACAGTCCTTCTAAATTATTACTAAGATATCAAATGCTACAGAAATGTGAACGATTTATTATTTACTGATTTGTTTGAGCCTTAAAAGTATGAAACGAATACTTAACTATTTTATCAGCATGGTACAAGGTATTTGCGACATTATCCGAGTGATTTTAGGGTTTGAAGTAGTGTTTAATTGAAATTGAAATGGCATTTGATGTTTCAGTCAATCATCAAGAAAACTTGGTTTTCTTCCTTGTATCTTCATGAGGAAAAATTAGACAATTTGAGAGGCAAAATTGAGCCATAAAAAAGTCCAAATTACCGAGCGAACCCCATCATATATTATTAGACTGGATTCCGTTGTGTGAACGAATGTGGCTTGTTTTCCAGGATGCAAGACCTTGCACCCAGGGCGCGATGGACGTGAGGCCTCGCACCTTTTGTGTGGTAATGCCACTTTCCAGCACAGTGATGCTACTTAATGGTGTGGAAATGTTGTTTTCTGCACAGCAGTGATGGCACAAGGCCTCACACCCAGGGCAGGAGGGCAGTGTTTAAGGAGGCTAGAGCCATTTGGGACAAAGTCATTAGATTTGGGAAATACTTTTTTGAGACATTGTTTGGTCAATACATGATAGATTGTCCTTCTAACATATGACTATGAAATCAAATGCTACGTATTTGTGATTGATTCATTAGTTGCCACATTTGTTCCAGTCTTTAAAAGTACAAAACTATACTTAGCTATTATATCTACATGTTACAAAGTATTTGCGACATTTTCCAGTGCCTATAGAGTCTGAAATTAGTAACAATTAGTGTGACAACAGCATTTGATATTTTAGTCAATCAACAGAAATAGGTCGAACGTCGCAATGAAAAAATAGGAAATTTGGCCATAAATTTATGTGGTAACCATTTAGCTAAAAAAAAAGAAAAGAATAGAACGGGACAAGTGTGAACTCCATCATATATTGTCTTTATTTGTTGCCATTGTTTTATCCTAGAAAAATCTGACTTTTTTTTCGTGTCATGCAAAGGAAGATCAATTTATCGCATTTTGAGGTTTCGGAGAATGATGTATTGTACAATAGCGCCATCTATTTACCGTCCTTGTATCGCATAACTGAGAAATCGAATGCTGCGTAAATGTGGACGATTCGGCATTTTCCACTTTTGTTCCGAGTCTTACAAGTAAAAAACAAGCAGTTTACTATTTTATTTACGTATTACAAGGTATTTGCGACGTTTTCCAGCGCTGTAGGGCCTGTAATTGGTATTGCTTTAAAACTACAATGGCATTCGATTCTGTAGTTCACAAATTTTGTGACGCATTTTGGAGAAAAAAATGATGTACCGCACAACAGCGCCATCTTCTAAATTATAACTCAGAAATCAAATGCTGTATATAAATGCGAACGATTTATCACTTACCGCTTTTGTTCGAGTCTGACAAGTACAAAACAAATAGTTCACTATTATATCTACATGATAAGAGGTATTTGCGACATTTTCCAGTGATTGCAGTGTCTGAAATAGTGTTGAATTAAAATTACAACAGCATTTGATTCTTTAGTCAACCACCAAAAACTTCCTAGTACAGAAAAAAATTTGTCAGCTTCTGGTAGAAAAACAAAATAGGTCTGGTTTTGCTGTTGCGTAGAGTTCTAATTATAGCAAAGGGAAGCCCGCCGAGCCAAAACTTCTTCATTTTCATGCAGTTTTCGAGAAAAATTGGTCAAATAATAGGTCCACCCAGGGATTGCCCCTCTTCCCCCAGTTTGGCCCAGATGCGCCACTATAGCTTATCTTGGTGGTATAAAACTGAAAATATTTGCAGAAAGTAGTAACTGTGATGAAAATACTTGTAAGATGTTTGCAATTTTGAAAGAAAAGTAGTTATTTTGAAGTGACTTTAGTCATTAAAAACTTCAAAAAAGGACCGGAGTTCAGTGTAGCATTCGAGCTGATCATGATGATAAAATTGCCGCATTTTGACCAGTCGTACTTATTACCGACCGCGTACGTACGGAGGGAAGGTAATAGTTTTACACCTGTCTGTCTGTCAACCAGGGGGGGGGGTACTCAGGTCCAGTCCCGGGGGGGG
>JBCAUG010003239.1:0-11476 GCA_038406175.1 Haplosyllis leylae | reverse complement strand
AAACTTAATTCATTACCAGACTTTTGCAAGTCTAAACTTAATTCATTACCAGACTTGTGCAAGTCTAAACTTAATTCATCACCAGACTTGTGCAAGTCTAATTCACCCCCTCCCCATCGGCTGGATAGGGGTAACCCCTTGGCTGGATGGAGCACCTCCTCCCCCCAAAGTTGGCTGGATGGGAATTTGAGTTTTCGGAATTTCTGAGTTTTCCGATGTTTGTTTCAATCTCCCCCCCACCCCCATCACCTTCTGTTTCCGAGCTTCGTTTCAATCTCACCTCGCGTGCTCCCCACCTCGTGTGAAAACAAAAATTCCCCAAAAAATCACGAAGCAACCCCAAATCCAACAATAAAGTACCTCTACGAGTCACCAACTACACGTATACTTGCATTTCCACAACATGGGATGGGTTCCGTCGACCTAATCGGTTTCGTCAGATGATAGCCAGGATGTAATTTGCTAAAAATATACACAAATTGCCATCGCAGAGACATATGAACAGCAGAAGTAAAGATCCGTTCACAGAAAGATCAGCGAATCCGAAAGCGACAATTATTTTTACACTGTGAACAAGAAGTAGTCCTGTGTGAACGTAAGAGGCGTACCGCCCATCGCGCAACAAGTGCTCGCTATGTTGTCCTATTGGGGGGGGGGTTACCCTATCCCTGGGGGGGTAGCCCAACCTGACCTGGCCCATCCCTGGCCGGGGGTGGGGGGTTACCCTAACCCTGAGGGAGTGCGGGGGGGGGCAGGGTGTAGCTCAAACTGACCTGGCCCAGGGGGTACCCCATCCCAGGCTGGGGGTGGGGTGGATTGTTACCCCATCCCTGGCCAGGGGGTACCCTTCCCTGGTGGGGGGGGGACTCCATCCCTGGCTGGGGGGGGTACCCCAACCAGACTGGGCCGTGGGACCCCCCTGTGAACGGACATACGTACGCGGGCGGTAATGATATCCAGTGTTGCAATCACATTTACAAATTGAATACTGGATGCAGGACCTATCCACAACGCTGGTTACTATGAATTCCGCCAAAAATAAATTATGTATTCGCGTTCGTAGATGCTTCATGTGAAAGGGCCTTTAACCCGGTGGGATACAGGCCAAAATAGCAAAGCTGTACTTTTGAATATTAAAGGTAAAGTGCCGGAACAGGGTAATCTGATATTATTCCGGACACTCAGTCCTGCGGTGTGTATCCTTGGTTCGGTGCCATTACGTAGCGTGATGGGTCTGCGGACTCCAGTAGGATATACTGTAAGTGTGATTGTTTCCCAGGAGAAAGCAAAGCAAACTCTACACAACGACTTCAACAGTGTATTAAGCTAATGAATCTTTCTCTGATTTAGATGTAGGACGTTGAATGGAAGATATAGCAATATAAGCTTAAACAATTCTTTGTTTCATTCCATTTGAATGTTCTCTCTGTTAACTGATGCCGCGATTCTAGTGACTAATTCAAAATGTTACCAGTCGACGTTTGCATCAGGGCCATAAAGTAAATTAATCGTATAATTCATATTGTTATCTGTACATTTTACAGCAAGTCTCCTTTGAATCAGTTATTTGGGTCCTTTTTGTTGTATCGAACCGATCAGAATCGATGTGGTTAAATTACGGAGTTGTTTTAATGTGACAGGAAATCTGTTCATGTAATTAAATTGACATCGTGAAATAAAACTTTTGGTAATTTTTCCAAGTTTTCCCTAAATTCTGTCTTTTTAAATTACCCCGTGATATATTCTCCAATGAAGAAAAACTTTCCAAGGGGAATGGAGTTTTTCCTTATGAAGATGGTTTCTGTGGAATTTTGTGGAATTCTATGGAATCTGATAAATCACTGAAGCATGAATTCTATTTGAATGTTCTCTCTGTTACCTGTTCCTCTGTGGCACTCTGCTAGCACCTCTGAGGTAGTGGGTTCAAATACCACTTTTTCCAAACTTTTATGTTAAATTCTATAGAATTCTACTGATTCTCATTAGGAAAAACTCGATTGAACCGATACTTCAAGGCCACTGCTCTGTCCATTCAGTCGCAGAAATTTCTGCGGAGGATGGACTTTAAACAGTTGGTTTTGTCAAACTCCACTAATTGACTCAGTTTCAACTGATGTTTTACAATTGTTATATGTGAGAATAGTTTTTCATTTTGTAAAAGTTTTTGTAGAAAATTCCTGTTGAAACCTCACAGACAACGATTATAAAACTGTAAATCAGAAGTTAAAAACCAGAATTTCCTCAGGTTCGAACATAGTGAAGCAACTTTACAAAGATACTTGGCTTTGATGTTCTGTAACCAGTTGTATTTCATTGCTAACAAGATCAACACAAAGCAATCCACTTTACATCCATTCTGATGAAACATCTGAAACCTTCAATTTTAGAAATGAACAAGCTACTTTATCAACTACATTTATACAGTTAGGTACCTCATCACAAATTAGAGAACTCTCTTGCATATATGCAGTAGAAGTCGATTCATTGACTGTGAAGTCTTTCATTTGAGTTTTCCCTAAAGGAAGAAGCATTGTGCAGAATCTACATTATCACGAGGAAACAAAAAAATATCCAGCAGCAAAATGTTTCCCCCAGTGGGAATTGAACCTTCTGACTTTCATGCCCTGCATGCTGTCTCGGCTAATTTTCCAATTGCTGGAAGTCTCAGACTTTACATCCCCACAGTCATGCTTTATCAATTCTTTGACTTGGAGAAATTTTGGGATCAATGGAGTTTTTCCTAAATAGAACGGAACTTTCAGTGAATTCAGGGAATCAGACAAATCACAGATGCATGAATTAGTGTCAATTAAGGATCTTCTCTGTTACCAGTGTCTTTGTGGCACTGAGGTAGAGTGCTGGTTTCTTACACAAGAGATAGTAGCTTCGAGCACAGCAACCTCTTTTTAAAATAATATTATTTTTGTCACTGAATTCAGTGAAAACATTTAGGAAAAACTCGAATAGAGCATGAATTATGAGTTTCGATTTTGCCAAAACCTGCAATCCAGATAATAAGACGTGTCGTTGACGTCACTGGAAGCTGTCAACTGTTAGGAGAAATAATGACTGGTACATACTTTCTTTTGTGCACAGGACAAACAAGGGTCCGAGAAATAGGACCACAATTAGGAATTTGATATCTTAGGGCTAGGCAGAGAACTAATGCCAAGGATTTTGGCTCCAAACCAGCAGATGCCAAAGTATTCAATCCGAAATATTTTAGCACTCGATTATTCCAATTAGATAATCAAATCCCAGTGGCGGATCCAGGATTTACCATACAGGGGGGAGGGGCGCCAACTCCAAGGTGGGGTCACCAACGTATTATTTGGCCAAAATTTTCCCGAAAACTGCATGAAAATGAAAGAATTAGGACCCATATGGGGGGGGGGCGTCCCCACTTTTTACCTCAGTTGACTGCAGGACAACAATTGTATAACATAGTTTAGAAAGAAAAAAGAAGATATCAATATCCATTCTAACAATTGTTTGTTTATTCCAACAATAAAATTTGCGATGGTAAAAGTTGAAAATTCTTCAAGCATAGAATTGGAAAGGGAGTTCTTTTATGTACAACAACTTGAGACCAAATTGATAGTATAAGGTTGAAATAATAAGTATATTTATTGTGTAGCACCTATTGTGATCACCCACACAATTCATTCAGTAGCATTACCTTGTGTTCTTGTATCTTAATTTGATACCACATTAAAATGGATTACTAATTTTAAAGTTTCACTTGTTGAAAGAAACAATGGGTTGGATGCTTCAGTATGTTTCCAAACTCTTTTCTTGTGGAGCCATAAAGTAGGAAAAGCTGTGTCGAAAGTCACAGTTTGATTTTGTTTTGATCACACTCGCCCAATTCTTCCTGGGGATGAACAGAAAAGGTGAAAGGTCCATTAACAACATTAGAAATATTGGCATACCCGGCATTTGTATGTTTCAATTTTAGTCAGGTTATCGTGATATACCATGTTGTTAATGTGTAATTATTAATGTAAAGATTATGGAATAACTTTATGAGTGACTGTGATTTAAGATAAAGGAAATAAGTGGTTGGCGAAAATGTCAACTTTGAGATGGTGGTAATTTTGGGAATACTCTGTTAGATCGTTGCGCAAACAGCCAGATTGCGGCGGGGGACGACAAAGCCCATTCGTCGATTGCGAAGATTTCACTTCAACTAATGATTTACACTTGCACTGTGATTAGTTCACATGAAGAGAATGAAGTATTTGCGTACTTGTTCTCAAAAACTATAAATAATTGGTTGAAACACACACACGCACACACACACACACACACACATTTTAGAGGTGTCGAACCGTATTTACACAGGCGTTAATAAAAATGCCAGTTCCAGACCAGCCATGTTCTGCTTATTCGTAAACTGTTAATTTGTTGTATTAAAAATTGTTAAAACATGTTAAAACTGGATACGTCACAGCATGCTTAACAAGAAAGAAGCGAAAGAGTATTTTAACAAGCAAAGTTTAAAATGTAACAATTGCTCAAACTACCGTGAAACAAAGCTCCAAAATATCATATTCTTCATTATTCACACCTTTTCTTGAAATTACAAAAAAAATGCAAGTTCCTCACCTGGATGAACAAAACATTTGAATAATTAAACAATCAATGTTCACTGGGTACTTCCCAATCCTTCCATCCTAATCACAAGAGAGCAACATTTCCGTAACTAGGCAGTAACTAATCTATAGTACGTTTTAAAAGTTGCCAAACATGTAGCACTAAGCCTAGAAGTAATGTTTAGCGCGTATAATCTATTCGCAACTAAATTTTAGTCTTTTTATTTACAGAGATACATAGTGTATTAGTCTAGAAAATCGTAACAACGTGAGAATTTGAAGCCGAAAACTTAAACATGAACCACAAACTGTTGATTGAACATGGAAGTTACAATACTCAAAATACTACGGTTAGAATAAAGGGGACCGCTGTATTGCAAAATTAATCACTGACACAGCACAAAATTAAACAAGACAGTTTTGATATGGATTCAATTGTAAGTAATTGTAGGAAGACAGTTTGCTTCGTCTGAATTGTGGATTACTTTTGCGTTTTTGTCAGCATGATCAGCAAACTGATGTTGGGGTTTAGATTGGTATGAAGACTGGACTGGTACGAAGAAAAACAGGATAAGAAGTATTTAAAATCAGGGAGTGAAAAATTTCACTCAGGTGGCTTGTTGCTTCCCAACCTATATTGTTGCCTCTAGACCTACATATAGATCTGTATGAATTTTGAGTTTTTCTGAGTTGTCCAAGTTTTATTATGTTAATTTCAATTTGACCACGGCGGTCCAATCTCACTTCGCGTCAAATAATATTATTCACGCCGCGTCGAAAAAATTCGTAAAATTCTGGGCAAACAACCGTCCGTAAACCAATACTCTTCACGAGTCACCAAATATACAGCGGAAAGGTAAAGCGTTGGGCAAAGGGATACTTCGACGTGAAATTTTTGTAATGCCTCTCATAGCACCAAAATAGTTGTAATTCATAAACCATCAACATGATGGTTTCAGGGAGCAACTGTCCACATTATTGGGACCACAGTTTGAGCTGAAGAGGTGGTAATGTCCACCATGTATTCTCAAGTGGGTTTTCATTTAAATCTGGTAATTTTGTCGTCCATTACTCGGTTCCTATAATGAGGTCAGTTCAAATAAATCTCTAGTGCATGTCTTTAGTTCTTCAATAAAACAATGAACAGAGATTAACAAGATACAAGTTTATCAATTACGTTTCGTGCATAGCGTATCGTTCGACACGACCGTCGACTGTCACTGCCGATTGAACCAAAATAATCGCAAACGGTTACCTTGACGACCGTTTACCCAATCACAACACACTGTTTGCAGAATCACGTGCCTTTGCAATCTGAACCAGAACGGTTGTCATGTCCGTCTGTTCTCCTGTATTCATCTTGCTGGAGCAACTCCGTCCCAGAAACTACAATCCATCTGTGGTTGTTCCTTATATCAACTCGGAGCTGCAAAATAACCCAGAACTTTGTCCACAGTTCTCAATGCGCCTTCCATCCACAGCGCACATTGTCCACCACAGTAGGTGCTCCCTGCCAAATAAATTCTTTCAAATTTGAGTGGTTTTAAGGAAGAGATTGGCGATGATGTCCATTTGACACCCCGTTTCCAGACATGCCAGCCTGGACCTCCCTTGTCCTCGGTCCATTCCTGAATGATCACCGAACTGGGTTCGGGAATCTCTGATTGGTCAATGTCAAAGGCACGTGACAACTGGGAAGTGATGTCTCGAACAAGCGCGCGAGACTGAGTACAGTTCCTGTGGCGCTTGTGCCGAGTCTGATATTTGTCAATCATTTCAGCAAAATACTCCGTGTCCCTGCCGTCTAAGTTTGCCACCATTAGAACATGCTCCTGCCAGACTCGCCCGTTCTCTGGGGCCTTCACAATGTGACCACCAATGTATTGCACCTGACGTATTGGCAAGTCCGTGACGATTCTGTACACGGGCGTCACGGGCCTCTCTGTCTTTTCCCACCAAGGTTCCATGTATGTGAAAAATATCCTGAGAGCTGGTACCCCCTCCAGCCCTCTTACATGCCTCTTTATGTGGTGCTCCTCCCTCATGGGTTTCCAATCCAAATTTTCTACTGCATCCTTGGGCATTGCGAGGATTATATTTTTTGCGCAAATTTCTTCTTTCTCCTGCAAATATATACAGTTATCAGCTGCATCTATACATGTGTTCCATGCTGGCAAGCTTGTAACTCACCATATAAGTACCAGCAACCATTGTGCAAGCAAATTTTGCAGATAGTATACGCTAAAGTAATGAAGGATTTTTCTTGGTGACTCAGACATGCCATCAGAAGGAATTTTCATTCGAAGAGAGCTAAATCACACATTGTAGTGAACCACTCGTAATCTCATAAAAAATGTTGATAGGTAGAGAATAAGGCCTCGAAAAATGTAGCCAACGAATGACTAAAAACTGAACATTACTAGCAATCATCACTAAAAATCACTAAGAACTTTTTGCATAATAGTCTAATTTGTGTTGGTTTTTTAATGTTAATGAAATGTAGATGGTGACTTTGGTATCACTTTAAGAGAGGTGTAATTCATTTTTTGATTGGATTTCTAATAAAGGTTAAATTTTTCTGAAATATTCGATAATTCCACTTACAAAAAATTAGTGATGATTGCTAGTAATGTATTATTTGAACCTATTTACATTCACACTTGTCTTATATTGTACAGCAAAAAAAAAACATTGCACAGTAAAAATAGTGTAAAACTTGTTGAAAATCGGTGTACAACCCATTCTTGAACCTAATAATAGTAGTTTAAGATGAGTCACTTGTAGGAGTAGTGCAAGCACTTGGTACAACCCATTAATATTATCTTATATTATAGTTTATGCAATAGTTCAACTACTCACTGGTGGTAATGGACTCTTACTATCATATTAAAGACAATTGGAAATGTTAGGTTTAAGTCCATCATTGAAATCATGTCAAAGTAACTACCAAATTTAGACCGCCAAAGCGCTCTCTTTTGTAATTTGAGTCCGTCCTGTGTTTTTGGACTCTGGGTGAGGACATGATGGATATATGCAGACCTCTAGATGACCAACATTACAGCTAAAACTTTTGATCCACAGAGATCTATGTTTGCCCAGTAATCTACAATCATTGGTGGGACTCAAATTCTGAATGAAGTGTGCAGAAGAATTGCACAAAAAATCATGAAAAAGTACATTTGGAAATTATTGAATAAATAACATCACCACAGACAGTATGATACACCATCGCAAAGATGGAAAATATCTTGCCTATTTCTCTACTGACTGTGCTAGTAAATGAACTTTCTTTCATGACTTTAATCATTCACAATTACAACCAAATAGTGGCTTAGCTTAGTCAGTAGAGCATTTACATGGTGATCAAGAGGTATTGGGTTCAATCCCCACTGGGGGCAATTTTTTGACTGAATATATTTTGCTTTTCCCTAACTTTGTGTGATAAAGGGAAACCTCTTTGTGTAATTAGGAAAATCATTGTTCATCGTTTTCTGTGACCATTGGGTGAATCATGGTTCATCATCCCCTCTGAAAAAAACATCGATCATTGTCCTCATGAACATCATCCAGGTTCATTGCCCACTTTGGACATTAAAGGATATTATCCTTATAAACTTTAGGTGAATCATGGTTCATCATCCCCTCTGAACATTAGGTTTATCCCAGATGCCGGAATACACTTAGCTACGGTAGGTAATCTTATATAGAAAGGGTATCAGGTATTACTTAGCGTATGTGATGCCACGAAGAATGCTGGAGGCGGATTTGACGTGGTATAACAACTTAATGTTCCTGTGTATACGCTTCTGTCAGATTATCTGACGGATCTTCATACAGGGAAGAGGAAAAAAAAAATTTCGTCAAAAATTGCCCCCAGTGGGGTTGGAACGCAGGACCTCCAGATCATGAGGCCAATGCTCTGCCAACTGTGCTAAATCACTATTTGGTTGTTTGTGTGAATTATTAAGGCCTTTATAAAGTCATGCTCTATTGATTCTAGAAATGAACAAAGTCCAACATGTGAAGTGGTGCATGAAACAAACAAAGTTCACTTCAGAAATCTTCTGCCCAACAGATTCCTCCCTAGCTCAGTTGGTAAGGCATTGGAGTGATGATCCAGAGGTCCTAGGTTCCAACCCCACCAGGGACAATTTTTGATGAAATTTATTTTGCTCTTCCCTCGGTAGAGATCTGTCAGATAATCTGACAGAAACGTGTATCGTGAAAAACCCGATATTACACTTTTATTTTTCAAACTAATCGCAACATTCTGGTTTTTCACAATAATTAAATCTGAAAAATCTGACAAAATAAAATGCAGTTATTAGGAATTATCACAATTTAAATTTTTAAAAGTAATCGTTAATTAAATAGGTATTTAAACTTTTCCAAAGACAGCCACAAATAGAAAGATGGATCTTTTTCAAACAAATTTGGGCCAATGTTCTCATTGCAACCAATCTGGGCCAAATATCTAATTAACGTGGCCATTTAGAAAAGTGGATCCCAACAGACTAAGCTCAGTTACTCCATGATCACATTCGGTCAACAACCTTAATTTGTAAAGTTCAGTGACCGTAATGCTTTGCTTGATAATAAAAGGATGTGTGGAGCTCTATGCTGTGAGTGTCCACGTATTTGCCGTAAATAAATCTGGTAACATCCAACATGATTATTCTCACATAGAGATTGAACACCTCTTCATTCCATTCAGATTGATTGTTGTTTTAATGTCCCGCTATGCAGACATTGAAACATAAGCTAAATATGAAACAGATGTAATGAATATGAAAGAGCTTCTTTTGTTGAAATTATGCTTTGAAGCGTGACATAGTTTGAAACAAAACCAATATATGTAGGTCACCCTATCTTGTCGTTTAATTGCAGTGCTAGTTTGATAAAGGAGTATAGAACATGTCAACTCATGGGAACAAAATACGTTGCTGAAAATTCAACTGCTTAAGTGTTGTTAAGTTTTTGAATCTGTGAGGTTTTGTCAAACTGATTGTTTGGCCTCTGGTAGATGTCATGGCAGAACTGCTTATTGTTAAAAACTTAATTAATTGAATACAAAACTAAAAGAATAATTAATTTGGCATTGTAAAACTTTGAGAGATCTCTGGTGGGCTATTTTACAATTCAATCGTACTATCTGCATGGTTGTTGCATGTTAGCATCTTTAACGTTATCATTTGACATCAATGTTCAGATATTTGGCCTGTTAGATACACAAACTAAATTGGGAACAAACATGACTAAATAAAATTCAGAAGCTTGGAATTAATCCGCTGCCTACGCACCTTTGCGTCAGAAATAGTTGAAAACTCTTTTAGCTTTTTAAATTAATGAAGCTAAGCCGTGCAAGCTGTATTAGAACTTTAGAAGAAAATTAAATTCGAAAGATTAAAAGATATGAAGTTTATGCTTAATTTATTTTCAAACGATGCAGTTTGGTTTCCAAATGTTACTTTGATTTGTTCAGTTACTTTGTTTTTCTTGTTACATTTATCTGTCTGTTAACTGCGGTATTTCACGCCCAATCTGCTTTCGTACAGCTTCAGGAAAATCGGCTTTAAAATACATTGCGTCGGAGTGATCAGAGCAAATATTGAGTTGTGAGGCAAAAAGGCATGGTGTGAATTGCGTATCGTCGCTTTAGGGCAGGTATTATGTCTACTTCATGTGAAATTTTACTGTAATAATAACAAAAATTCTCAGCTAATTTTAAATGCTGGTGTAATTTTTTACAGAATACTGTTTAACTTTTTACCTGCGCTTAAAATAATCACCAGTG
This sequence comes from Haplosyllis leylae, assembly GCA_038406175.1. Taxonomy (NCBI): domain Eukaryota; kingdom Metazoa; phylum Annelida; class Polychaeta; order Phyllodocida; family Syllidae; genus Haplosyllis; species Haplosyllis leylae. The sequence goes on along the minus strand of JBCAUG010003239.1, from coordinate 1,087 downwards.
CAACTATTTGCAACCTACTGATATGAAATATATTCTTGTATTAGATTTTTGAGAAAAAAGACAGGATTAACAAGTTATTAAATTGCACAAATGTCCAGAACAATCTTAAACTGGAAAAATTATGTTGTGAGTTGGTCTTTAAATTTTGTTTGCAGTCTACTATGGGTGATAATACAACGCTGGACGATTATTTAGCAAGACAAGGCGACGAACTAACATCGGAAGAGGAAAATGATGTTAAAAGTTTGGCAACACATCATTTTCTTAATAAAATAGGTAAGTAACTTGCTTCAAACAGAAACCTTAATGCCCCTCGCACTGAAATAGACCTAATTTAAATTTCCACACTAATGGATCTAATCGAGCTTTTCGCAAATAACACAATCAATCAATGTAGATTCTACAGAATCACGAGAGAACTAAAAAAATCCAGCAGCAAAATTCCAGAAAAAAACTAAGTCCAAGAATCAATAGAGCATCACTGCATAAGGATTTAAAGGGCTGAGGCTTCCAGCACATGGGGGAATTAGCTCAGTGGTAGCATGCAAGACATGAAAATTAGAACAAAGTCAGTGCCTGGGTGCACTTCCCAGTGGAGGTAAACTTTTTCTACTGGATTTTTAGTTCTCTCGTGTTTCTGTAGAATCTACAGAATCTATAGAATCTTGTGTCAATTACGGAAAAACTCGAATATTTAACACAGGTGTCTGTCAATTTTCTCATTAGGAGATTTCTTTTGAATTATGGCACCGAAATCCGACGCGAACAGGCTAATTGAATCCATTGTTTCTCACCTTTGCTGATTTAGTGAATAGAGTTGTAGCACAATAAACCACTCGTGTTTTTCCTATTTTGACTGTTGATCAATAGATCTGTGGCTCAAATCTCATAAAAGCCTTTTTAACCCTTCGCGCGCCGCCCATTGATTATCAAGCGAACCAATATAACACTGTGCGACAAAATATGCATCCATTAAGTTTACCCAAGGAACCACACACGACAATTTATGTATGTTTCTTATGACCGAAGACAACAATTTATTTACACTAAAATTTTGTGTAAACATTGTATATTCTTCTCAGTCAAG
>JBCAUG010003238.1:0-25828 GCA_038406175.1 Haplosyllis leylae | reverse complement strand
CCATCAGCTGGTTGATGGGTAAAATTTAACCAAAAAAATATCCACTCAGAAGTAGTGAGTGCATCACAGATAGTCTCCTGTGGAGACTAACAATACAATGCATTACTCACTAGGTTGCTTACGCAACGCAGTGAATGTGATTTGAGAAACCTGCTACGCAAGCATTAACAATACAATGCATTACTTCCAAAGATCGGATTAGTATTAAGATGTGTTTTTGTAGCCGAAATTAGCCTTCGACAAACGTCATTATTTCCTCCGACTGAAACCTAATTATAGCAAAACAAGTTTACCTTACAGATTGTTAATTGCAATTATCTCAGAAATCTTTTTGGAAGTACAACGCAAAATAAATTTAGCTTTTTAGTCGTAGACTATTGTAGAGGGATCCAAATTCCCCACCATAGTACAGTGTTCTTCACTCTTGCCATCCAATTTTCGTTGGCCAAATGGGGGATAATATTTCTGACTGAATAAGCACATCTGCATTGAGCATGACCATGTGCAAAAGTGAGTAAAATGTCACCAAAACTCTCCATGGTCGGATGCTGTTGGTTCTTGCACTCGAAGGACCTTCAAATTTATCTTCGTGGACAATATGTCTTCTGCAAAGCTAACCTTTCAACCTGGATTGTCTTATTTAAGGACATTGCCTCTAGAAATATTTCCATTCGAATGAGATATTATGGGGTGTCTCTGATGATTTGACGATATCATTCTACATAGGATGTCATGATACTGCTGCGCCAGATCTAATTTCTGTAGGAGACCTTACACATCTGCGCCGAGATGATAAAGTAGGGTGTAACGTGGCTTATTCTAGTTTACAATACGTTCATATAATCAGTTGGCTTTGTGAATACTTGTAAGGTTCCTGTGCACTGTGCTCAATACGACATGCACATATAGGGTATAGAAAGGCAAGGGGAACCAAAGCAATTACGTGTCCTCTGGGGTTAGTCAGTTGCATGATCCACTCAAATTCATCAATAAATATGACACTAATCCTCCATTCTGCTCCCCCTAGCCAAATAAGGTCATAGATCCCAATGGATACCAGCCCCTGGGTCCGCTTGAAACAGTCTGTGCACAACTCAACAAGAGCGGTAAACAATGTCAGCAATTAATTACAATTTACTCAGTGTTAGCCACAGTGCAGAGCTTTCACCTTCCACTCAAACCATCAGGATGCAGTGTAAGTACACTTGGCAAGGTGCGTGTTAATCTTGCTTATAGCGCAACGATTCCCAAAGTGTAGATACTGTAAAGGAATCATATCTCGAATCACAGAGCCTGAATAAGACCAAAGTACGTAGCAAGCAAAACTTAAAGGAAGTGTTGATCAAGATCAGTTTCATAATTTGATGGTGAAACCAAAGTCAGTAGCCTGCTGCAAACAGTCGATGAGAAACAATAGGGAACAGAAATTCACTGAATTCAGCAAATTCAGGAAATCTGAAAGATCACTGAAGCATGAAATGGGGTTAATTTAAAGATTCTCTCTGTTACCTGTGCCTTCCTGGCACTGAGGTAGAGTGCTGGTTTCTTACACAAGAAATAGCAAGTTCGAATACAGCAATCCTTTTTTAAATTATAATCTTTTTGTTACTGAATTCATTGAAAACATTTAGGGAAAACTTAAATAGTCCAGGTGGTATGATTTGAAAAGTGACTGCGAACTGGGAAGCCACTTCTGTTTATTACTTGTTCTAATTTGAAAATTCCGGAGTATATTGGTAACATGTGCATGAACATAAATTACAGTCCCGTTATTGCAGATCTATAACGAAAACATATTGCAAATGATATTTTTGTTTTGTAATTTAATCGATTTAGTGCAGAAGGCATGTATTGTTTTCACAGAACATTCAGTTCCAAAACGAAGGTAAAATTAAATGTAGCTATTCCGTACACCGGTATACGTTTACATGTACAAATAAGCACAGTCTATCATTCCATTTTTTCTGAATGAATGACCCTTTTCTCATGTCTTTTAGTTGAAAAAATCATTGGGATCTTAATAATAAATGAAGTACAGGATGCCTTGAAATGGCAAATAACATAAAATTTGTTTATTCATGATATTCATAACCTCCGTTTTCGAATGGATTGTCGTTTGAAAAGGGTCTACCAATTATTTGGAAGATAAATTTCAATTATTTATAATAACATTATATCGCCATAAACGGTGTTGATATACAGCTTGAATCTATCTTTTATAACTTATTTATGCACATTTCCAGTGCTTCCTCACAGGTTCCACATACATACTGAAATTACAGATAAACGTGGATGTCATATCTGATCTCAGGCTTTTATGTATGCCGAAGATGACAAATTCATTTAGTAACGGTGAAAATAAATGACAGAATCAAAGTTACTCAATTTATGTAAATGTCATCGATGAACTCATACACAAAAGTGGCTGCTTTAATTGTCTCTGTTTTGCTGGCTCATTTAGAGTCAGCTTTGTCATCGTATTGAGGGTGTAAGGGATTTTAAGAAAGTATGTCTCTGCACTTTTATGATAAGCAGGCCAACCTTAAAGACCATTGATTGGTGGATATTTCTTTACACTTCTAATGACATCATGAGCAATGTTGTTGCGACGAGCGAACAAGTGAAGAAAATTTTTTACATTTCATGCAGCAAAATAGGGGTAGCCGGAAAGTCGTCTTCCTTGTGACAATGGCAATATGCAGCAAATCAACATGTCTTTGGAAAAACAGCTAACACACATTTAAAATGCATGTCCATATTACAGGTACATCTAACTAGCTTCCAATTAGTTAGCATAATTATTCTCTCGTTACAAATCTTCAGTGTAGGATGACCCATGTTAATAGGCATGTCACTCGTCACATGAAGCTGTCATAGTCTTCCTGATAAAACACCATCCTCTTTCAGATAAATTAGAGCCAAATAAGCCTACACATTCTTTTGGATTTATGACGTGGCAGTCAGGTATACCTTACTTTCTCTTGCATTACTCCCAAAATTAGGTATCGAAACAACCGAGTAATTTACAGCCAAAAAATAAAAACAGACCTGTAAAGATGACGAGACCCTTTTGAATGAGCATGGACAAGATCCACAGGCGGGTTTGAGAAATGATGGTTCACCCTGACGGTGCTTCGTGTAAGCCCTTTCTAAGTCTATTTCTAGCCTCATAAATGCGGACAGTAAAGTTATGATGATCACTAACTGCAGTTATCATTGTTTTTAAGTATTGTTACATTAACAGTATTTTTTCCTTTCCTGCTCTATTCTCACCTATCCGGTTGCATAAAAGAACATCAAAGCGAACGTAAGAGAGGAACTTCCAGAGAAATTACACCTGGATGTATCACCTGTATTACATGTATACAACTAGTACAGACAGCTTCAAAACGGCGTTCCATACATTTTCTATTAATTAATTAAGAAAAAAATAGAACATAATGGTGCATTAAAATAATGGTCAATGAAATCATCAGAAGTATTATTGATTCCAAAGTTCTGAAATACACACATGTCGATAGATTGCATAATGATTAGTAAACATATTATAGGCCTAATACATGTGATATTAATATGGGCGTATTGTGCCAGTTGTGTTGTGTACAGTTGGAAAAAACAACACCCACCATTACATATATTGAAAATGTACAATTACTCAAGTTTTTATCGGTGAAATTACATCTGCAAATGAAATAGCCAGCTGAACCGTCCAACGTAGAACGAATGTACAGGAATAACGGTATCTGTTTGTTACATTTCAGTTGTTTGTCTCGTGTCGTGAGTCTCAAGTGAAGTGATATACATGAAGAAGAAATTCATACCTTGATGGAAGTTACACTGTGAGTGGCCAGCTCGACCCGAGCGAAGTTGCCCTTACCCAGTAAGACCCCGTCCATAACATATCTGCCGAGTTCATGGATTTTCTTCCCCATATTCCACGCGGCTACTTTCTGCGGGAAGACTTCATCTCCTGCGGAAAATTGCGGGCAGCGAACGGGTTGGTTCCTGCTGCGACACACTCATTCTGCACTAAAACTATCGTCGTAATCCCGTGATTCTTCTCTTTGGGCATTATCAACCTCCACACCTCATGGAGGAGGGGGGCCGCATAATGCCTCCATACAATGAATTAGATTTACTCCGATCACACCTTTAATAAAAGTATATGAATACAGTAAAGGTACCCGACCTTGAAAAGGAAGGGACCAAACAAGACACAACACCGCCTTAAAAGCAACGGCACCCTACTGTTGTTGCTGTGTGTTATCTATGAAAAGAAACTGCCAAATCGTATCCATTTGTACAAAAAAGTACTAGCTTTATTCCTATATTTGGTAAATCCACGACTCGAATGTATCCTTTAGTTAAAATGGCAGAGGTTGGCTGCTGCTGCTAGGTAGGGAATGAGCCTAATGTACGGTCATTTTGCCTTGGCTCTGTCGGTCACTGTACAGATCACACAAACCAGCATCCTTAAAGCAGCCGCTGAAGCAGTCTTGACGTGAAAAGCGCGCCAATACCTTCAGATACATCCTCCGCCATTGCTAAAAGCTTCATTCTGAACTGTTTACATCATCATTGGATAATTATTCACATTTTAACTGCCAGACAGTACCTAAAGACCTCATTATATCGGATCAATTCTAAAATACCAAAACTATACCCTTTCCCAAGCACACAGCCTCTCAGTCATGAAGGAACGGACAAAAATTTCATCCAATTAATTATTTATGAAGTTTTCTGGGGGATCAATAATTCACGAAGCCTAGCGGTTCCCAGCAAGCAAGCCTCTTGCTGGTGGAAGGCAAATAAAATCCATCAGTTTATGATATTCGGCGTTGCCTCATTATTACGGTTGCAGAAACCACGTGACGCGGGATCGAAGCGCTCGGATGAGGGATCGAAGAGGGATGCTCGGCGGATGTGGGCTGCTTGCAGGTAGGGGAAGAGACATACCGAAAGCGCCTCTCTTCATCAATCGTATATGTACTCGGTGGTTAAAGCACAGCTTACTGTCGATTAAGAAAAGCAATCGTGTGTGACTACAGACTGTGGGTGGTATTGCCGTTTGTGTGAATCACATACGGTGTGGCTGGGTTTCGTGGTTCCTTGAACTTTGAACGCGTCTCTTATCAGAAATTAACACAGACAAAAGTTCAAGAGCATGTATTCCATGAATATTGATTTATTAATTTTGCAAAACAAAAAAGTAATGTTTTCATTCAGTAGATTGAATAAATTAGTTTTAATTGGTGAGAATAATATGGTTTTTAATGGGTTAAGAAACCTGGTCCAGTTTACTTCAATATTGCTGTACCCTCCAAACAAATGAAATTAAAATGTGGGTATGCACCAACGCTCAGGACCAGTTTGTAGCCCAATTTGCATCTTATTTGCACATAACCCAGTATTTCCTACCACCCGCAAAGCTGTTAATTATTTTTCTACTTGATTAGCTGTTATTGTGCGGTCAGCTGCAGTAGCGGATCGAGCGACGGCGTGTAAGGGTGGAGGGAATTTATATTAAAATTGTGTCAATGGTGATGGAACCCTTGATGGGCAGAATGGGACGAGAACCGCCAACATTACCAAACACAATGCATTATAACTTTTGATGGTTACGTTGGCAGGTTCTTTGACGTTACGTACAAAGAGATATTAATAATGAGAAGTTATCCAAGCTTTCTTCATCCAAACCTCAAAATCTGAAGAAACAACAAAGAGAAGGCAGTCAAAAGATGTTGCTCAGCAACTATAACAAAATTTGATTGTTTTCAGCTAATAGCAACACACACAACCTATTTGCAAGATTTGGTGCAACACTGCTGAGCTTGCAGCTTCCACCCTTAATACCATATTTCCCCCGATCCTTTTTACACAAAGTGCTACACTACCGCATATATGGAGGAACTTCAAACAATCAGATTCAAGCATGGAAACCTTAGGGTAATCTCAGGATAACATTGGGATCGTTTGGAAAAGTTTCTGAAGCTTCAATTATTGCTGGCTCATTAGAGTCAGCTTATTGATTATAAAAGGGAGGGGCACATACTTTTCTGGGAAATGGTGGATGGGAGCCTTTGGGACTTTTATGATAAGTAGGCCTAGTTTTTATGTAATTTGATTGGTTGGAATTTAGCATTTAGAATGGGCTGAGGTGGAGCAACCAATCATCTTTTAGTATGTAGAGGCGTATAGTGGAGCATAGTAGCACATAGTGGTGCATAGTGGAGTGTAGTGGAGTATAGTGGTATGTAGTGGTGCATAGTGGCACATAGTGGAGCGTAGTGGCTTGCAATGGTGCCCAGAGGCATATAGTTTCTAAAACTTCAATTATTATAATTAGCCATGCTTCTAAGCATGATATCATGTTTACATTACATGATCATGAGCCAGCATGTGTAGTTCTTACACACCATGGATTCTTTATCTTTTAGCTCAAAAATTGCAAATTCCTCAAACAAACAGCCATAGCTCAGACACCCAACTCCCATAAAAAAATTGCTTCATAAATTTACATACTATTAAACATTTATGCTATTTATGGCTCAAAATTCCAAAATTTGGGAAGGCACAAAAATTTCTCAATTTTTCAACATCGCAAAAATATCTAAAAAATCAGCATTAAATAGCCCAGCAAATGGCCAATTGGTAACCTACATACAAAAATCCAATACAGGATATGTAGAGCACCATACACTACACCTACAGACTGATTGTTGATCAAATAAGCCAATGCCAGGTGCCCTTTGAGCCATCATGAAAGTGTAAAGGAATGAAATTTTTTTCAGGCCTATGTCAGCCCCTTAAGTGCATTGAACCCATTTGAATCCCAATGTTGGTGTTTCAGAATATCATTTTCGAGATATCTTTGATCTTCTGAAAGTACTTATTTTTGAAAAAATACCCAAATGGCCCTGGAGTCACCAAAAATTGACATATTTCAAAATTGATCAAACAGGATCCTAGGATATGTCTTAAAGTGCCTTGAGTTCAAATTTGACAAAAAATTCCAGTGGAAAATGTCCCAAATTGCTGATTTAAGATATCTATATAAACCACCTAAAAATTGATGTATTTCAAAAATAGTTACAAGGTTTCATAGGATATGCCTCATGGTCTTTTGTATCCCAATCTGACAAAAACAAATTCCAATGACAAGTGTCCCAAATTGCTAATGAGAAACTGCCAAGCACCAGGAAATTGCGTGATGGTCACAGGCGAGTGAACACACCTTTTCAAACTTAGCTCAGAACCGAAAAATTTATTTGGATTACTATTATGAATTAAGTGAAACAGGAGCATAAAAGTGCAAAAGTATAAAAGTCCTGACCAAATAATGGAACAAAATAGAGAAATCTGGGAGATTATTCATGAGCAGAAAATAAAGGATGACCACCTCCCCCACCCCCCTAAGTTCAAAGCGAAAATAGAAGTCAAGGATAAAATGGTACTCATAGATGGGGTACAAGAGAAGCAGCTACCCCTGGTAGAAATTAATGAACTTTACCCCGACCAAGTTGAGAAGGAAAAACAGGACTGGCTACGTCTTTCAACTTCTGATACAACCTGTGAGGACAAATCAACCTTTACAGCATACGCATTCAAAACCGGGCAGGTCCACAAAGTGAGGCGAGCCTACAGGAAGATATGGAGTACCAACCCAGGAGCCTCACAAATAGTCACAGCCTATAACCTGAAAAACAACAAAAAGGCTACCAAGATAACTCAGAACATGGCACAGGCCATAGGCTCCTCACTCTGCTGGATGAAAAATACACTCCAAACATAAGTGTGTTCATTGTTCGACATTATGGAGGCAAGCATTTGGGACCCCAAACAATTTGCAGTGATAACTGAAGTCGCTAACCAAGCCTGAGAGAGAGCCAAAGCCGAAACCAAAAAATGACAAGACAGATGATACCCCCCCCCCACCCCACGAGAAATAGTGTATAATGACTACAAAGGGCAACAATCACAGTTTGTAAATACGTGTATATTGTTCGCAAAACAATACTTGTACAAAAGCAAATGTCAGTCAAAAACACCACGTTTTATTGAGATCACCAGAAAAATTCATGAATTGTATACGGATGAAACGTACATCGCAGCAAAAAATGAAAAAACTATGAAAAAGCACAATATCAAATGGTCTGTGTATAAAAAGAATCAGTAAAAGCACAATTATCGACTGCACATTATGAGCCAACTCTACCTTTAGAAAGCACAACCAATCAAACTTGTACAAAAATCGCAATAAAAATATTTAAAACTCAAAAACTGTCAAGCACCACACTATAAGGGTAAGGGTCAAATATTATCCTTACACTTCACAATGAGTGATTTTGAGTGATTTGGTGAACTTGCCAAATTTATCATAATCATGTCAAAATGTGGGTTTTTTTGCACATTTGACTCATTTCTGAATCCAATTCTAAACCACTTTTAATGTGACACCCCTCAAATCAAAGCTTAGAACCTTCTCTACAAGAATGATGTGATAACAGCACCAGGATGCCTGTAAGGGGCCTAAAAATGGCAAAAAGTCACCAAAAAGTGCCAACATCAGCTACTTCAGCACTGTTTTGGCCAATTTTAGGTGCCTTATGGGCATTCTAGGAAAAAGAACACATCATATCCTTGTAGAGGAGGTTCTAAGCTTTGGTTTGATGAGCAGTACATCAACACTGGTTAAGAAACCATAAAACATGTTACTCATACTAATTTTAAGAACTTGACCAAATCACTCAAAATCACTCATTTTGCTGTCTGGGGATTATTTTTTGTTCAATTTATCACTTTTCAAAAAAAAAATTCTAATTGGTTGATCACACACAGCAGTACCACTTTTGCCCAAAAAATCAAAGAAATTCCTCTAGTTGTCCCTGAGTAAATATTTTCTTATTGTTGCATTGGGTCACCTTAGAGCTTGTTTTGCTTGACCTCTCACATCATTTTTGATATCCTAACCCATTTATAACACTTTCAAATCTGACCTGACCTGAAATGACAACTTTGATGTCAATTGACTAGGGAATCATCAATCATAGAAATTCTTGAAATATGCTCTTAGGTAGTCTAACATGTCTTCTACAAATTACCAATTGACACTCAGCCCCTTATCATGTCATGCAGTAAATAGATGCTTTATATACTGATCACCAATACTGAAAATTACTCAAACAGCCATAACTAAGCAGGAGTAAAAAATTCTTATTCTGAGGAACACATTTCTACTTTTACACCTTTTTGCCAATTTATGGCTTAAAATTCCAAATGTAGAAATTTAGGAATTTTTTAACATTTCACAAATTTACACTAAATTACCCAGTTAATGGCCAATCAGTCATGTGTTCAAAAACCCAAAATAAGTCAGCAGAGCATCTTAGGTATACATATGAACTGATTCTTGATCAAATACATGAATGCAAGGTGTCCTTTAACCCATTGCAAAGGTGTCAAAAAAGCAAACTTGTCAATTTGATGGCCTGCACAACCCCTTGCAGTGTGTCACATCCCTCCCCCAAAAAAAGGCTTATGCTATAGCCCAAATACCTGTCCTCCTTACACTAAATCAAAAAAGGGATGATTGCCATTCCTTCATTAAATAAAACTTTGATTTTTTGAAGGGTTTCTTTTTTTTTTTGAAAAGTACTCAAAACTGCCCTGGAGTCATTATACAAATTTCAAAAATGGCCAAAACAGGTCCTAGCATATTCTTGTTTATGTCCAAATTTGACAAAAAGTTCCAAAAAGAAATGTCCCAAATTTCTGGTGAGAAATTGCCAACTCCCTACCAAATGTGTCAGTTTGTCCAATCCTATAAAGAGAACTATTTTCACTTTTTAAATGTCATGTTAGTAAAGCTAATCTTCAAAAATTGTCTGATCTAATGATCTGAGTTGGGAAAATGTTAAATAATAACAAAGACAATTCATCAGGTTAAATACCACTCCTGAAATGTAATGGCACTTATTTACAAATAAAATCATTCACAATAAAATATTTGAATGGAATGCTATTCTTCAAGGAAATCAAACGGATTTTTTCTTAAGCCTTGAATATCAAGCCGCCCCATTAAATGAAAAAAAAGAAAAAAATGACTGTATTAAATGGAATATCAATACTCAAGATACCAGACAATTCCTTCTTACACCAATATTTACATAATATCGAATTGTCAAAAATGATTCAGTAACACCGACTGCACTGAACCTAAAAATATCATAAAGATGTCGTTATGACTAAAATCAAAACAGGTTTAAATTTTTTCAATATATTTTCCTCGCTGCGTTGTCTGCATGCTTGTCTACAAAACAAAATAGCTCGCCCTACAACTTGTTCTGAGTAGAAAAGAATTCTAAAAGCGTTCAAATTTTCAACAATTCCATATTTTAGAATAAGATATATCTAGTGCACAAAATACTTGATTTGAATGTTTCACGGGGCATCACTTCTGTTGTTGTTCTCCACGATTTTAAGGCCATAAATAACATAATTTACTAGAATTATAAATACATTCCATGCGACAGATGGCACCAGATTTTGAGAAATATTTGGTGTGTCAAACAAATCAATATTTTAGTTTACTGACAATATTCAGATGTCACTAAAAGCTGGGTATGAAGCTGTAACAAACATTGGTGCAGCAGCATCACTATTATACCTGCAGACTACAGCAAGGAGCAACATTCCTTTAGATTTGCTCAGATAGATAGTTGACAGGAGACCAAGAAATGTGTTCCTAAGGTCTTCCAGGCATTGCAACTTCAACGTCTCCTTTTAGTTTCCAAAGCAGGGTATTCCACCTCCATGGTACTGGCCTAGATGTACGTACTTTTTCATTTTCCCCTCAGCGGTAAAAATAGAAACAAAGACAAATGCAGACAAAGACGTAGGAGTAAAAATCACAATTCCAACTGAACCTTTCTCTTCTGATTCCCTTCACGAACCCCTTTCAAATATTTTGAGGCCCTGCATTTTTCCAAACAGTACATAAACTAGGTATAAACTTCATAATAATAAGTCTTTGTCTGGAATAATCAACTGTTACACAAAATGGAATATTTTACAAAGATGTATACCAAAAAATTAGACTTAACTATCAAAGTGACTGTCTCTGAAAGCTAATTCCCTTCAATATGAAAAGGTTACTCGTCCTGTTTGACACTGCGTTTCACCTTTTTGTTGAATAGAACCTTGACGATCTGTTCAAATATACCTCTTAGCCATTTAATTTTCAAGTGTTTCTTTGCAACAGGTTTCCATTGGCACTGAAAATACAAAGTTCCGTTAAACCGTGTAAGGATATATATTTAAACGGAAACGTAGGCTAGCCAGGTTGCTGTTAATATTGAGTGTTTTTGATATCTGGTGAATGGGATATTCAATTTTGAAAAGACAAACGTGCTACGTACGGTAAAACGACCTGTTATTGTAACTGTAAATGTTCGCGGACAGGAGTTATAGGAAGAGAAATGCTGAAGGCTGTCCCATTAAAGACCACAGACTATAGTCCAAGCAGATGCATCCGTGGACATTTGCAGTTAAACCGTTAAATATAACGTATCTTTTGCTTGGGAAGTAATAACAGTGCTACTGTTTAATGGGTACCAATAGAGAGCGTCCTGTTTTCTCAGCAATCAAAGAGAGATTTTCACCTTGACTTGATGCAAAAGACACGCTGCTCTTGAGGCTTTCATTTCGTTCACAGTGAATACACAATTGATTGAAGAAATAAGCTAATTCCTTCAGATTGCGCCAAATTGATAGTCTTTCGTTGCCCAGGTAATTACCCTGGGCTTTTGTGAATTTACAGTTTCCCATGTACTGAAGTATAAAAAGGTGCCATACGCGAGTTTGGAGGTACGGAAGATGCTCTGGGCTGGTGACATATGCCTTGAAAAAATTAAGCCCAGTGGTGCTGACATTGAGCAAAATATTTTTTTAATTCCATAGTTTTCCAAAACTTCATCATGACACAGTTCCAGTCTGATTTTCAGTGTTTGTGTTTTCGCAACAAATGCCATATCACGACATATCACTGGCTGAAATTGTGTATATGCCTAATAGAAGAGAGCATAAAATTTTCATCTACTCTTTCATTACACTTATGTGTCATTAACATTCATACGTTTTGTACAAGTGTACAACTTCACATTGGGTGGTCAGTTTTCATTTAATTTCATTCAAATGGGAAACAAATGTACGGTTTAATTTTAAAAATACAGATACACAATACGTGTACTCATTTTAGGTCTGTACTTTTTAAGGATACCACATACAAGTACTTCGTATCTTACTGTTTTCATGCACAGTCCGCTTAACTACAATTGCATAACAAGTTTATAGGTTACACTCTTAATGTCTGCACAACAAATTTGATCTTTAATAGGTTACCATGGAAACTTTTAGTGTACGATTATTCTGTTTAAGGTTTGATGCAAGATTACATAATGAGTTTAACACTGCCGTAGGTAGAAATCTGTCAAACAGTGTACTTTGTTTAGTATCTGGGGCATTGCTCTGGTCAGAAGATACACATATTACTGATTGAAGACGTATTCACGTTCCATCAACTTTGATTACGCTAAGTGACACTGTGGTAATTATTACTCACTCTGACGTTCCAAGTACCTCCTTTTATATTTTACATTGATTTCCATCAAACTATTGCAGTAACTAAATTTCTCTGGTATTACATTGTAACATATCTTCATCATGTGTAAAACCATCACCGTCGTTCGGCTTCTGACATGTTCAGAGATAAACAATCAATCGTTTGCATTAATATCATCGTATTTCTTTCTCGAGTCTTCATTGAAATATTTACTTGTGGCCAGTTGAACTTTAAATGTTTAGGTTAGATAAACACAGGTCCTATCTAAATACGATAAACCCCAGAACTGGGCATAAACATGTACAGAAACTCCTTATTTACAGATATGCTTGCTCTCTCAGAGGTGTGAAAATATCAATTACCATGGTATAAGGGCGGTTCACATATCGAGCAAATTTAATCCTCAAAGTTATCATAATTAGAAAAGTGAAATAAATTTTCACTGACACTAAATTTGTGGGCATTGTCGAATCATTGGCACAGTAGTATTTTTCTTTGGCAAACAAGGAAATTCAAACTAATCAAGTTCGACGTCTGTCTGGGGGGGTACCCCCAAAGAACTTTCAAGGTCACTCATTTTTGCTTTTTTTTACATTTTGAAGTTATCATCTACCAAATAGGTCTACCCTGTAATGCATTATATTAAACCTTCTCAACCCTTTACAGATCGGACCTAAAAAAAACGTTCTCTTTGCAGAGAACGGAGCACCACCGGCAACGCTGCGTAAGTTGTGACTTATTTGTCAGCGAGAAAAACATTATCTGACAGATGGCAGCACAAAACAGTGACTGTCAGTGCGCTGCGCTTCTGCTCTGCACATCCTTTTTCGTTTCCCCAGAATTATTTTCCTGGAACTCATTAAACTCGTTAAACGATGGCGATTCTTTAGAATGACTAACACTAAGACACCCATAATATGAGTTAAAAGAAACGCTAGCCGAAGCTCAAGGTTGCTGGTTAATTCAAGAGAAACAAACATTAACATATCACGAAAATTTTCCGCTCAACTGCTAGTCACTAGAACTTCTAGAGATGTGTTAATTTTATTGTATGTTTATTTTACCTCCCTATTTCTCCTGTACATGATATACATGAAGACCATGAACGTGTGTTGAAAAATGAGAAGTTTTCGCCCTACAGGGAAATTTCCTTGACCCTCATGGCAAGGAAGTTCAGTGGGGTTTATGCACAACCGTCCTCCTACTAACTGAGGTTGATGACAGAAGTTCGAGCATAACGAAGAGCCTGAGGACTGGGGCAGATAGAGAGGGATATCTCAGCAGCGGGTACTTAAATTTTACCATCGTTTTCAATAAGCTGCCGTAACTGTATTTGCACAGAACGTCTGACCCTGGTACTTTTGCTAAATTCTATCCAGACTGGTGAAAGAAGCCCGAAATCTAGGTGGCCTATTTCAGCACCCAGTCTGCCCTCTTAATAATCTAGCAAGGCCTCATAACACAACATTGAACATAAGCCGGTCTAAGTCCCCATCAAACAAGCTTTAAAGCTTAGTTCATTCCCCTTCCTTGCATGCTATCTCTGATAATAAAATAGTATGAACTCTCTAATGTACACCTTTAAGTGGTTGGATTTTGTTGATAAATATTGTGTTAAATTGCCATAAAATACTGATAATTCATTTTATACCAAATATCTTATAAATATTGCAATAATACTCAGCAGTATCAGTTTAGGCCTTAATAAGGAATTGATGGATCGATGTATGATCACCTTAACTTTCTAACAGTCTGGCGCCATGAGAAATCAATGAGACTTTCATCTGATTTCATATTAGCATGGCATGGCAAGTACAAAAATATCACTTTTACTTTGCCATACCTGCCAACTCTAGTTTTGGTTCTTAGACAGGCAACGTTTATTTAATTTATGAAAGGATAGATTGTAGTGTTGCTCCTGTTTCCTACATGTATATTTCAGGTAGTTTGAAATGGTGTACATTTTTTTAGATCATTTGACAGTCGTAGGCTGGTATGTGATTTCGGATACTGAACACTCGCAAGTACATATGTTACAGAGTGAAAAGTATGCTCGTTATTAAGTGTGTTCATGTCCAGTTTTCAACTTGTGCCAACTTGAACCACCTTTCCAACCTTCACACTGGTTTGTGATATGACCCAGTTCATAAGTTCACAACCCCTCGGGCTAGGAAAGCTTGATTAGGAAATGTTTAGAGATTTCGTCAAGTTCTAAGGGTACATGTAGGCACCATTATTATGGGCTGAGAGCAAAGCATACATGTACTACTCATTGCATAAGCTGATCAAAATACACGATTCGTATCACGACACATTTCAAGTTTACCTCATAAAGACATAACGTGTGTGTATCTATCATCCCCACATTTTTATGTTTTTCTACCACTTGAAGAAGGCGGGTAGTGTATTTGAAAGAAACTAGCACGATCCTTGCATGGTTATACACTGGCTTTTTATTGTAACACCTACTGGAATAAATCTTGCATAGTTGTGTTTGTGAGGTCAGACAGGTTTGTTTTTAGCTGGTAGTTTTTCAATTCATTTCACTGTAAACGGTGAAAACTGTGTATTTCCGGACGTAGCCCAACCATTTACAGTCAAATTTATTATTCATAGCTTGATTTCGCTTTTGTGTGTATCTATTAGTATTTTGAGACAGAAATCTATCAACATTACGTGTTTCGTATATGGGTTAGCAGTCCCAACCAGACTTCGGCCACGCTAAAGTTTGAACTCAAATGTCAAAAAATGATTATCACAAATACATGTACATGTACAAGTAGTCTGTATTGCCCGGAAAATTCTGATGGCACTCTCAGATTACGATTGTAGAAGGGTTGTGGCATTCTATTCGAGATGGGTTCACAACAATATATGATAAAACTCCTGAAGTTATGAAAACTATTAGTTGCAATATCCTGTAGTTTTTGTTGCCTAAAGGAAGTATCATGTGTGTCCCACTTTCGAGTCGAGTGTCTGTGAGGCACTTTTAGTACGTGCTGACCTAGAGTGTTGGCTAAACCTTTGGACTTTTTGCGTTTATTTTGCAGCCGCGAATTTAAATTTCCCAAAACGTACTAAGGTAGATACTTTGCATTGACCATATGATGGTACCATACGAACCCTTTACGCAAGGGTCACCAGTTCTGTACATGTTATTTTTCACAAATTTGGCTTCTAGTCAAGCAAATTGCGGTACTAGCGATGTTGACGCGCCCTGGACTCAACCTGAGGTCAGGTGGTGAACCTAGCTGTTTAATCTAGGTGAAAATCTGGCCAACAAACACTATATGCACTTCATAACACTCTTTAGCTGTGTGTTGAACCCTGTCTGGCCCCCAAAGTCTGTATTTTAGAGCACCGCGGTCGCTATTGCGTTCAGATACGTGTATATTTTCTTAGCTGAATGTACTGAATTACGGTATTTTTGGTTTTTCATCGACAATCTGCATTTTGAGACAGTGCTAGACTTGGGGAAATCACAGACTGAATAATAAATGTCGCTATTGCCCCAGATTGTAATGTTTTGATGCGCTACCTATGCTAATATGCCATCTAGAGTCTAGCTAGCTATCATGTCTTAACTGACAGGCAAGATCAGCTGTTTACTGACTGTTGCAAAACGGATGGCGCGAAACTTGTACCCGTTTTCTATTAGAAACCCACGCTGAAGGTTTTGAATGAACTTCCTATGGGTCATTCTCAATGAAAAAGGCACTTGTACAGGTAAAGGGCCCCCAGAAAATAAGCCATCCATGAATTAAGGTATTCACGTCCAGGGATACTCAAAATATACCTGTCAACAATGTTAATGCTATGGGCTACGAAGTGTTAAACACGTAAAATATGCTGGTAACATTATACTTTTCAAAATATACCGTTGAGTGTTTGCGCGAGAATTAAATACAAAACAAGTAATGTAAAGTTTTATAAATTTTATGACCATTTAGGAAGTTTCAATAATAATATTTCTCTACATAATATGTACATTTATAATACAAATTCTCTTTTTCACAAATGCAGTATCTGTTAACGATCACAAAAAGTTTCTTGGCCTTCAGTGCCAGATTATAAAGACTTGTATTCAAGGCTGGTATCTCTTATGGAGTTTGAGATTAACACCTGATATTATTAATATTATTACAAACATCAAATTCATGAGTTTTAGTTGACAAATGGGGTTCACTATGTTGTAGGAAACATCACAATAATAGCAAGTGCAATCATAATTTTCACCCCTGCCATTTATACCTTGTTGCTGAGTTTTCATAACCTGAATTTTATACAAACATTATTTTCTCTAATATAAATAATAATTCTATTTTGGTTTGTACGGCTTACAAAAGTCCCAAATTATACAAAACTTCTTAACATGGCAACAATAACTTGGAAATGATACTTTCAAAACAAAATAGAATACCTTTTTCCTCTTTTACAAAACACTATCAACTTCTTATAAAACTTTGCATGAAAATTATTTAGCTTGTCTCTTCCGTATATAAATATACATCTATTCTATACAAATAGGGTTTTCTGACACTGTGGACTGTCATAGATTTAGCAAGCTATTTACATCTTTCTTAAGCTCACACATTATGAACACCGTCATAGTTACAATAATGGACATAAATTACTAAGCTGAATATTACAAAAATGATAAAATATATATAATATATTGCCATCTACACATAATAATATACAGTAGAAAAGTGTCAAATAGATATACATCTTACATTCTGGCATTCATTCAGTCTTTCGTCTCGTAATCCATATCCATGCTTGTACATATGCATAGTCCATTCGCTGAGAGCACAGTCATAATAATATAAATTTATGTACACTTTTATTTACAGTATGTAGATCCGTGGTCCGCTTTAATGTACAAATTTGTGCAGCGGCTTGCACTTGACTTGAGTTCTTAGGATGAAGATAACAAAAAGTCTTCGAATGGTGATGAGAATGTTTGAATGGTTGTGATGAAAGTTTCGAGACACAGTCTCAGTGTAAAATAGATGATTTATCTCATGCTGATTTCTTCAGTGATGAATATGAAAAGTTGTTGGTGTACAACAATCTTGGGTGATGAACGATGAATAATATAAGCACACTAAGAGTTAGTCACATTAGCTTTACTGAGTAGGGATTCCAATGAAGGACCCTAGACTCGTTTCCAGCCAGTCACTTTGAATCATTTCTGACACTTCAGGTGTACAATAGTCCGGGAATTCAAAATGGGATCCATTAGACCCTGCAGTATGTTGTACTGTTGTGCTTGAGGCCGTGGTCACTACACTGGTCATGGTAGGCTGTGCCACTGGCTGAGCTTGAGGCTGGGCTGGGCCCAAGTCAAAGTTAAAATCAGCCCCGTCGGTAAGGGTCTTAAGGTCCAAGTTATTGAGCTCTAATTGCCAGTTGGTGGGCAACTGCAGAACGTCCGTCAGGTTATCCAGGTCTGTAAGGGTAGTGTTGTCAGCATTCTGGGACTGGTTCACGAGGAGGTTTGCTGACATGTCAACTGTGGTGGACTGGAACTGCTGCTGTTGGGCATTGATGATGGTTGTCATCTCCTGAGGTAGTTGAATAACTGGCTTGATGTCCTGAGTGGCCGTTTGCTCGAATACATCATCGGCATAGAAGCTTGCAGACTCCGGGGAGGCAGGAGAGTCAGGGCTGCATGGTACCTTTGCAGGTGGGGTCAGCTGGCTCACTGACATGGGAACGTTTTTGCTCGCTTTGATAGAGTCTTTAAACTTCTTGTCAATGGTCAGTTTGAGCTTGAGTCTGTTGGCAGCATTCTGCAGCGAGTTGGAAGTGGTGTGAGTCACTGAAGGCTTCTGGATACCCCCGGATTTGATTGAACTCAAACTTTTGCTGCGTTCCTGCTTAACTGTACCCTTACCGCCTGGGGTTGACGCACTTTTAGGCTTAGAAATGTCATTTGACTTGCCTGCTGGTGTCTTGGCCTTCTTCCTTGGTCGGTACTTGTAATCAGGGTACTCCTGCATGTGCAAGAGACGAAGTCTCTCGGCCTCCTCGATGTAAGGCTGCCTCTCTGTGTCTGTGAGAAGCTTCCAACGCTTTCCCAGCCTTTTGGAGATTTCGGCGTTGTGCATATCTGGAGCAACCTCGGAGATCTTCCTTCTTTCAATTTGCGACCAGACCATGAAGGCATTCATGGGTCTTTTCACATGGTTAGTCTGTTTCTTGCACTTCGTAGCATCAGAATAGGGTGTGTGTGAACCAGGGGACACCTGCATAGAACCAAATTCATCTCCTCCAGTTCTGACGTTCAATGGGCTACCCATACCTGAGGAAGGTGACATGCTTCCAACAGATGCAGGAGAGCCCACAGAATTGGATTGTGGTAACATCCTGAGTTTTTTAGCAGTTAGTCCAAATTAAACAGTATCTTCGGAGTGCAGAGCACAAGTGCTCATATGCGCTACAGATTGTAGGTAGGTTTAACAACTTCTATTTGTTCGCTAAGGAAGACAGCTGGTAATGACTAAACTGGGGGAGGCCCTCTCCTATATAAGCCACGCGAATCTTCCACGTGACCAGGTACAACTCAGCCTATCAGAAACTAGGTGAGTGAAGGTAGCGTCCACCTCGTTCTAGCACACTTTGCATTGATTGGTTAACACAAGGAAAACATTTTTCTAATGAGGGTCACAGCATGGTTGCTTCTCAGTGTCGTAGCTGCCGCATTGCCTGAGATCACCCCTGATTTCTTGGCAGAAGGTACGCTTCGAGAGTGCGTCAAGCTATCCTCAAGCGCCGAAGTCACCTAAGCTCATCTGATCTCAGAAAATTCTGAAAGCGTACCAATACTGATGACCGTTTGTTACCAGCAAATATTCTCGCTCTCTAGTCAATTGATGTTAATATGGGCCTACTTACTGTGAGTGACATAGTTTTCTCTGCGCAGCTCTTCTCATTTTGTGGAGAAATGTCACAAGTAAAATTGACTCAACTACGCAATTCAACACAGAAAACTGTGGCCCAAAATGATCTCGGCCACCTAGATCTACCTTCTTGTCCCTGGACGGAGGCGTATGTATCACTTGGCAGGAAATATTGGGTAATACGGCCAGATCAAGCAGGGCTATCCTCATGAAACCTTTACTTCGTGTTGTACAAGGTCACAACCTCACTTTCTAAGGCCTTAATTAATAAGTGTTGAGAAATGTATGTCGTAACCATGTGTCATGAGGACACATTTTCTCCATGTCACGGGTTTCTGGAACTTTTTTTGAAAAGTTTCACCACTCAAGGTCTTAGAAACCAACACGGATTCAAACCTGGGTTGAGAGTTGCACCCAGGGAGACACGGCGACCTCGCGGCATACTTAATGAGGAGAGGCGGGGCTGCGTCGCGTGTCCGCGGAGTTCCCCCAAAACACCATGTAAACATTTTTTCAGTAAAATACCGTAATGCTGTAACGTGGCGCCGACTACCGTCAACGGCAGTAATCACTGATACAAGCACACTACCATGTTTTACCATGTCTAATAAGTGTAACTTTATTATTCATGGAATACTTTTATCTTCAAAAAGGAGTGAAAAAAAAAACAAACATTTGGTTGCACATGACTACTCACATATATTACTGTGAATGAAAAAAGAACTTGAATTCCCCCAAAATCATGCAAAATTTGCATGCATGATCAATTAAAAATCCCAATATCTATTTTATTGCAGAGTGTATAGAACAGTCATCGTTCCCCAGTGATTTATCAAGAAGATTCCACAATTGATTTTTCATAATTGTTTTTCGGTCAGTGCACAAAAAAGTACTACAAATTCAATGGAATGAAATTAATAAATCGTTGTTGTACACAGGGTAATATTTAATATCTATTTGCGGGATTTCCCGTGGTCATGCTAAGGCCCCTTGAAAAATGTTCAGTTCACAACTTGTAGTCCCGAAATGCAAAACAGCAGTCCATAGGGGGGAAATGACAATACTAAAGGGTCATCTAAAGTTATGGCTATTGTAATCTAAAGTATAAACAGTTTAACACAAAACAATAGCTAATTACAATTCAATTAGCCTTGAGCATCATGTTGAGCTTATTATAATTGGTTGGGAAATTGAAATGAAGGTTCAGTATTTTTATACCTACACAAGAAACTGAAAATGAAACGAGAAACAAGTAATATGGGTACTCTAATTTGCTAGACGCAAGAAGCTTGATGATGTGACATTTTTGCTGCAGTTGACGCTAAAACCGAGCAAGGAACGAAACCCTCATTTACATGACAATTGACCTGCTGCAGTGTTTCACTGATGCGTGCACGTGCAGGAGTTGGCAGTGTGACAGAACTACTGTGGAACATCCATCCTTTTATCTCTCTCATCTTCCATGGAACTCAATCAATCCCATTCACAGATTCTTACTCTAATCAAATTCATTAAAATGATGTAGGAGGAATCCCAAGCCAAGCCACCAATCACAGTACCAAATCTACAGAAGTATTATCTGATTATTGACACAGGGAGTTTTATTGTTACTTTTTTTGTACCTTTTCCAGTGCAACACTGAAATTATAAGTGTGAATGGGGATTGTGTTATCATCAATGATAGTTAAATTATGTTCACATAGATCTAAGTACGAAATCAATTTTCTTGCAATTGTTGTCACCTGATAGTCCACTGATTGGAAACATCATATACAGTGCGCAGATGTGACAGTGACTTAAGTTTAAAGGTTGTTGCAAGTGGACCAGAATGCTAAATCCAAAGTAAAAATCATTCAATAAAAGTAACGAACATTTTCACATGAGACGTAAAACAAATGGAGCGTGCACTGATTTTCGGGCCAAATAAGGATGTACAATAGCCAATGAACTCAAATGAAAATATTGTTTTTCGTTTCAATTGTTGTTTACTGATAAGATATTTGTTTGGTAAAATCATTAGCAGTCCACAAATGTGACGTATTCGGACGTGATTTTATATCCTGCCTAATGTAAAATAAATATAATTGAATGAATATACTTTAATCTGCAGCCAGGAGATTTCTTTCTTTTGAAAAGGTTACCTGTTCTGTACTGCTTATAAGATACTTATAATGAACTTCTGATTTCTCCAAAAAAAGCCAGATTGCAAAATGTAAAACATTTTGTAGTTGCACGTTTCAATCAAAGTAATAACACCCAAATAGCCTGTAGTGAGAAGAAATTCTCGGTGGATTTATCTTCGTGTTAGCCCATTCCTTTGATAACCACACACTAATATTTTAAAGAGGTATAGAACGCACCTGACTAACGATACTTTTGTACGTTACGTGTGATATGAATTATGAAATCAGATAAACGAGAACGATTTCTTACTTAACCGAGGCAGGTGACATCAACCTGTGTCGTAAAATATTACGTCAGCTAAAGTATAAATAGAACGCCTCAGGCATTAATACGGATACCATAGCGATTAACCTTACACATACTGACATACTGTATGAAACAGAACAATGGTGAAACCAGTATGTGGCACTGGGTGGTCAGAGTTTTATTTTACTTCTGAAGGCTAAATCACAGGAAAGGTTTCTGGGTGGGAGTCAGAAGAGACATGACTTCAGTTCTGTGCAGCTGAATTAACACTTCTCTCAAACATAAACTAAGTATTCATTTCTAACATAAATACCACTCACTCCTTCAAATTGAAGTTAAGTAAATAAATTCTACCCCGTGTGGATCCACTGGAATAATTCAGTGAAGCCCCAGAGAAGCTCAGCGAAAGGGGATAAACTTGTACCACGTGATTGAGAAGCAGGTGCAGGGGATTTAATGTCAACTCAAGTGACACACGCTTCTCGACAGCTGCCACGCGCACTACCCAATCACGATCCAACTAGATGATATTCGACACTTGCCAAATCTTTTTCAAAAGCATCTCTTACCAGGGCCTAGCATCCAGGAAATTACAACTTTGACCCTTTCAACCCATACAAATTAATGGGTCTACATCAGTTAAATGACCATATGTGTATTCATGAAACTTCAAATGTAAGCGTTTGATGATTGGCAAACTTGCTATTTTTTGAGAAAAATAACGTCGTATATGTTCAGGGACATAACTATCTACAGAACTGTCTGATGCGTTTATCTTAGTTTTCGATTTCTTTATCTGTCAGAAATAATTAATGAATCTAAATCTTCAAGAACAATTTAAGACACAATAGTCATCAATGAGACTCCCATAGATTGCTCATCGAAGCGCTTTGCCAAACCACGGGACATTTTGAGAATCTTCAAGCTTATCTTTAAAAACACACAGGTAACTAATTATCGAAAAACAATTAACACCAACGAATTTACTACATGAAAGCCTCATTACAGACAGAAAGACCACTTTAGTCCATCTTCTTTCTGCTAGATGTCCAAATTAGTAAATCTGGTCACATGTAGACAATACTAAGATCAAAATTACCCCGAACGACGAAGATAAAATTGGTGAAACTAAATGCCAATTTTAAGGCGAGAGGCAATAGACAGCGACGAACAGTTCCAAATGTCCAAGATTCACACAAACGGCACAATAAGAAATTGCAACATGAGACGACTTCACATTTTAAACTTTCAAACATCGTCTTGACTTTCATACTTTGAAAATGCAGTAATTATGGCTAATGGTTTTACACCGTATAATAACCAAATTCGTAACTCCAACAGAAGGTCTGTATCATTCACAAGAACTACGACATGACATAGTCAAATATGACGATGTGCTTTGATCACTTTGTTGTGCGAATAGGGATCAAGATGGCAGATGAACATGCAAATAAAACATGAGTAAGTTTGACCTTATTCAGCCCCCTGCCCCTGCGACGCTTTAAGATCTAGCATCCTGCAATATACCCTATTGTGATCCTCTCGGAAAATGACAACGTCGCACTACAAAGATTTTCACGGGAATTGCAACATGCACAAGGATTAAACAGGCGTATTTTATTGATCTCAAGCCCGGTCCCTGTAGATCAGTTGTATTTTGACCCTCTGCTTGCCTAGATGACCCCCGACCCTACAGGCCAAACATAATAAGGTGGATTCGTATTGCTGTCACACAGAAAGCTTCATGAGGGTCTGAAGAGAAGGCTGAGTCAATGTAACAGAACCAAGAAGATGTGAAATGTCCTAATGGATTTTCATAAAGGATTATATAAATCAGAAGAGGTTCGCTCCCACGGGTGGCATGAGGGTCGGGACAAAATGAACCAGTAATGAAAATGTTAGATTGCTAAATAAGGAATTCACACTTATCCATCTTCATGCCACTTGGTATCAAGTTAAATGTACGAGAAATGACCTCTGTAACATCAGTGTTCATAGCTCCGGGTATCATTTTGTTACACACGCAAGTTGTGAAACAAAGTTTTCCTGCTATGCTTTTATGGCAGCACTATTTATTTAATTAATTATAATAGTGATGCTGAGAAATATCTGTCAAGTAATTTCTAGTCCAGATCCAATTCCATTTGTCTAATCAGAGGAAACAGTTCCATTAAAAGGTGGCACATGAAGGTCACAGAATGGACACTTGTGTAATCTGTTATGTAAAATCTACCATCTCATACTGTTGATTTAATTTCCAATAATCTATTGTCATTCTTTCCCGTAATTACATGAGCGACAATTGAGACATGACAATTCCACGATCAGTTCTAAGAAATAGAATAATAAGTACCACCGTTAGAAACAAAAAGGTACAGGTCACAACCTTAACAACGAAATGTACTCATTATCATCGTAAATTTTTGTGATGTAATAAGTATTACTGTTGGATTATTAAATGAGATATTATGTCCTGATGACTCACGACATGAACCAATTTCAAAACGAAAAGATTGAAGTTGATCTAATTACCAACATCTGATTCATTGCAGTGTTTTGCAATACTTACTTGAATTCAATTGAAATTATTTTCAATTTTAAAACAACATGAAACGTTCTTTAAATTTCTGAATTTTGCACAGAAAAGTTTACATTGAAAAATCAGTTCTTCTTCCAGATATACAGCAGAAACGGTAAACAAATACAATGAAAGGTCTCTCACTAAAAATGAAACGACAACGCGACCAATGTAGCTTAATGATAATAACAGTTTTCCCTGTTCATATTTGGGTCAACCAGAGGGAGTCAGGTTAAGAGAATGGAAAGACCCAAATTTCATTCTTGGTTTTACCGAAACTGTGTGATCAGCGTTGCATTGATCTTTACTGGAGGCTGGTGCTTGTCAAATGTCAAGCTGGCAGATGAGACCAGAGTCTTAGCTGTGTCGCATAAGTTCCACTAAGTCCGTTGCCGCAGGACCTCTTCATTGATTTGCCATCGCGTAATTTCCAACTGCCTTACTCAATGAATCCACTATCACAAGATTGCCATTCAATATGGCCATGTTATCTATCACATATATGGAATTTCCAGGATTTGATCAAATCCTTAGAAGCAAAGACACATTCCTTCACAAATAACATTTGCTCATAAATGTACAGAATGTGTTGGTAGGAGGACACAATGTGCAATAATACTAAATGAATTTTGGATCTCACGCTGGACAAGGGGTGCAAAATAAGACATTTTATGTTCTTGTTCCATTTCCCAGAAAACAATTTATGCCTGAAGATTTAAGACCATATAGATTTTTTGGTTCTCTTTCTGGTCTTGGACAATACTGAGGAACACATGTATCTCGTGTTGACTATAACATTGTCGATCCAGTCTCAAAATTTTAAGTACTTTGAATTGCGTTGAATTTTCTCTTAAATTTAAAAACTAATACTAATTTTAAGACTTATTTCCGTATCTTTTAAACATTTCATTAACCCTTCGCGCGCCGTCCGTCCATTTTCAATGAAACCCATATAACAATGTGCGACAAAAGTCGCATCCAGTATGTTTACCCCAACAACCTCACCCGACAATTTACGTACATTCCTCATTACCGAAGCCAAAAATTTACTTTCTCCCAAAACTTCGTGTAAACATTGCAAATGTATCATTATTAAGTGGTGCTATCTATAGTCCAAGAAAACATTGTCCAAACCGCGTTTTTTCCGACAAAAGCATACACAATTCTCCACCACTTGTACATTGGATGTATATTTGTGAATACACACATTATCGATTTGCATCCGAAATTTTTACACAATGGCTAACAACAATGGGACTACTAAAAAACAGTATAATAGGGAAGAAGCACTTCTAA
>JBCAUG010003227.1:0-11477 GCA_038406175.1 Haplosyllis leylae | reverse complement strand
CTGACACACCATCACACAGTGTTGCATGAAGCTGTTTCTTCCCTCTGACACACCATCACACAGTGTTGCATGAAGCTGTTTCTTCAATCTGACACACCATCACACAGTGTTGCATGAAGCTGTTTCTTCCATCTGACTCGTCATCACACAGTGTTGCATGAAACTATTTCTTCCCTCTGACACACCATCACACAGTGTTGCATGAAGCTGTTTCTTCCCTCTGACACACCATCACACAGTGTTGCATGAAGCTATTTCTTCTATCTGACAGACCATCACACAGTGTTGCATGAAGCTGTTTCTTCTACAGAATTTTGTAAAAATATTTTGTAAAAACCCATTATGTCTTCTGCAAGAAGCCGGGGGGGGGGGGTTCACAAAGGTCATTAATAGTAAGGCGTGAATAAGCTATTTGGGTTTATGGTAATACCTCTAATAGTACTACTCAAAGTTAGTAATTTTACTATTAGAAGCCTCATTTTTATCCTATTCATAAATAGCTTTATCATCCAAAAAGGACGATTAAGAAGCAAATACGCTATTCAGGCTTTTGTAAAAAAAAACCCAGTGCAGCTTAAAAAGGCACAGGTAACAGAGAAAACCTTTAAATTAGCTCCAGTGGTCTTTCAGATTCACTGATTCCCTATATTTCCATTCCAAATCCCCGGGGGGTACCCAAAAGGGGTACCTGGGTGGGTACCCAGCCAGAGGTGGGGTAGGGTACCCAGGAGGTCCCCCTGGAAAAAATTCTTTTTTTAAAATTTTTCTTTATATTTTTGTTTAAAAATTTTTTTAAAACATTTTTTGGGGGGGACATTAGTCCCCCTGGATGGGTTTATTACGCAGCGCGCAGTATGCCTCTTGAGTTCACGCAGGAGGACTTTCTTGTTTATTTTATAATTTTGTGAAAAAAAACTATGAAATTAAATAAAGAGGATCCGTAATTTTGTATGATCATTTCTTTCTTCTATCGCATAGCCTGTGTAACAGGCTGATATGAAGACACTTGAACTGTTAAAACAAAGTGTTTGATATCTTAATTTAGACATCACGTGATATCTCTATTGACGTCATTTAGTTTAAAGTCCATGTCCTTCTAGAAGCCTCTCTGTGTGTAACCTGCGCAGAGAAACAACTGCGCAGAATCACACAGACAAGACGCTGATGTAACAACACCACCATGGCGTCCGTGAGGAGGAGGGGAGGGAGTAGGAGGTATGAGAGGTTCTACTTCCTGGATGAGTACCTCCTGACTCTAGTAGCTGAACATGTGAACGCTGAGAAGCTTGAAGCGTTCGGTAAGGCTTTTGGAGTCAGGACAAGTTGGATATTTCATTTGGACGATCGGAAACGGCAGGTCAGTAACTAAGAATCAGTTCACACTTAGCGAAGGCGAAATTCATGTAATTAGCATCATTTTTTAACAAAACATTTTAAAAGAACTTTCGTATCACAGACGTGTATTAACTAAATTTTAATCTATACACAAAAATAGTCTTATATCATAAACGTACATTGATAAGTACGTTTTGAACTTCACTGTACCTTGACCTAAAAAGATGCATCTTGACCACATTTAGGTCACGTTTAAGAGTATTAGGTCAAGTTAAAGGTCAAAAACAAAATATTTATGAAGCAGCCAGCTAAAATTCAAGTCAGGGTCAAATGAGCAAAATTCGACATTAACAGCTATTAGTCACTTTGACAAACATAGGTCTAATAAGATGAATTCGAACTCAGCACATTCAGGCGATTTGAACGGCTGTGTCAATAAATCCCTGCACTAGCTAACAGCCCATAACCGATTCCTTGTCGCATTCGCCCTTTATTCGTATAGTGTGAACCGAGCTTAGGAGTGAACAGAGGCGAATATGACAAACTTAAGTGCAAATGTACGAAGTCCTTATCAGTGGCGTGATCCTAGATTATAGTGTGAACTAACTTTAAGGGCTGTTTACGCATAACGACACCGTCACCGTCAAGTTTAATAATTATGCTAATGGTGACGGGCCGTCTGACAGGCAGAATGGGTCTGGAATCCATTTTGCCCATCCAACGGTCCATCACTATTGACACAATGGAAACTTGATGGTGACGGGAAGGGGCTGGGTGACGGTGTCGTTACGTGTAAACAGCCCTTAATACTTAATGCTAACAAAAGAGACAGACTAAGTATGTATGTACGAGATCCTTATCAGTGGCCTGATCATAGATATGTCACTAAATATGCCCAACACTTGTCCAAAATTATGCAGAGATAAAATGCGTGATAGGCGTCGGTACGTAAGGGCTTGTTCACACCGAGGGTCACTATCATGTCAAAGTCACTATCAGGGCAGAATATGCTGCATTTCTGGGTAAATGGGTATGCAACCCATCCTGTCCGTCAAAAAGATCAAACATGCCACCCGTCAATGTAACATTGGCGGTGTCGCTGACGTGATGGTGACGCTCGGTGTGAACAGGGCTTAAGAATTTCTTCACACCCGCGATGAATTCAATCTTAACTAATATGTGAACCAATAGTTGAATAACTAGTTTTACTAAGCGAAGGGAATGGAATTCTATTGTCCAACAATTAGTTCAAGTTAAACTATTTGCGAGTGTGAATGAATGATAAAGCCTTGCTCACACATAACCGTAACATTAGCGATTGGGAGAAGTAGGGAGGAATTTATGCATGTTCCTGAGGGTTAGTTCACACTGTGCGTTTTTTCCTGATTGCGACTGCGATTCTTCTTTTCGCAACAAATTGGTCACACAGAAGTCAATGGAAGAGTTCATACTATGCGACCGCAACAACATCACTAGCTCCTATGCAGCAAAAACAAATCGCAGTTGCAAATCGCATATTGTGAACAGGTTTGTGAACAGGCAGCTCAAGCACATCAATTCAGTTGAAAAATCCATGTCATAGTTGCTTTGAGTTCTCAGTTTCTGTTTAGAGTTTTGAGTTCCCAGTCTCTGTTGAGAGTTTTGAGTTCTCAGTCTCTGTTGTCAGTTTTAAGTTCTAAGTCTCTGTTGAAAGTTTCGAGTTCTTTGTCTCAATTTAGAGTTTTGAGTTCTCGGTTTTTGTTTCGAGTTTTGAATTCTGAGTCTCTGTTTAGAGTTTTGAGTTCTCAGTCTCTGTTGAGAGTTTTGAGTTTTCAGTCTCTGTTGAGAGTTTTGAGTTCTCAATCTCTGTTGAGAGTTTTGAGTTCTCAGTCTCTGTTGAGAGTTCTGAGTTCTCATTCTCTGTTTATTAGAATTTTGAGTTCCCAGTCTCTGTTTAGAGTTTTGAGGTCTCAATTTTTGTTTAGAGTTTTGAATTCTGAGTCTCTGTTGAGAGTTTTGAGTTCTCAGTCTCTGCTTAGAGTTTTGAGTTCTCAGTCTCTGTTGAGAGTTCTGAGTTCTCATTCTCTGTTTGTTAGAGTTTTGAGTTCTCAGTCTCTGCTTAGAGTTTTGAGTTTTCAGTCTCTGTTGAGAGTTTTGAGTTCTCAGTCTCTGTTTAGAGTTTTGAGTTCTCAGTCTCTGTTGAGAGTTTTGAGTTCGCAGTCTCTGTTTAGAGTTTTGCATACCAAATTGCAACAAGTAACACAAGGTTTGACAGGGTCTGATTCACTCCATCAACAACTGAATTTGGTCTAGCTCACCACTTTTTTCATGTGAATATAATACTTTTTGTTATGTCCAAGGATAACCAAGACCTCCCAAATACTAAAAAATTAGTCTTTTGATTTTTTTTCACAATGTGTGATGTTCATTTGTAACCAGAATAGGAATACACATTTACAGAATATGTCAACTCAAAACTCTAAACAGAGACTGGAAACACAAAACAACCATGACATGGACAACCGGACAGCTGGGTGATGGGTTCAGCACAGACTAATGAACTGAGAAAAAATTAAATTAATAATAAGTTTTACCATCTCAGCACCTAGCACGTAGTACCTCCTGTCCTATGGTCCCAGTTCCTTTTTTAAGGGGAAGGGAGGTATCCCCGAACCTGTTCTCAGATCCTTTCCCGGGGGTATCCCCTAGTCTGACTGCCAGGACTGGTGTAGTATCATTTACCGCCCCCCCCCCCGTTTTAACTTGGCACCCTCCCTTAAAGTTAGGGGCAGAGGTCCAACTCTGCTGACTGCTCCCCTTAACACTTGAGCCCTCAGCTTAAGGCACTATTTCCCCTTCTACCTTCTCCCCTGGTAGAAATATTTTCAATTAAATATGAAAAGATTATTGGAAAATTTTCTTGCAAATTATACATAATTAATCAGGAGGGATAATTCTTCCAATAATTACAATAATTATTATATTTTTTATTTTAAACACATTTTATATATTAATTACAATGTAAATTTTGACTTTTATCTATAAAAAACATAGACATTCATCATATAAAATTTATTTTATTTTTCAAATAAGTTGCTTGTTGATTAAATATACCCAAGTATCAAAGATTATGACTTTTAAAGTAATTCATTGGAAGAAAATCAACATTTATGAAAACTGTGTCCCACTCACAACAGTAAAAATGGTCCACGGGGGCCCTAAAAAGGGGGGGGGTCGGTTCAAATCACCACACCGGCATGCAATAAGTAAACCATAATGAAGGACAACTAGTCTGGGGTGACGCACGAATACCAAGGCTGCCACACCCGCATGGAAATTACTGCCGCTAACTACCAAGCCAAGGCAAATGTCGAGGTAAGCAAACTACATCTTGTTTGTAGCAACAATATTTGATTGCCTCCTTCTGAATCATTTTCTGGGTCCGTTACTGTTTTTCATATAAATAAAAAAGACCTCACTGCCTTTAAATATGTGTAATTTATTTCTCGATAGCATTTTATCTTATTCATGAAATTTTCTTCACTTGGTGACAGTATGGGGCACCATCACAATTTATCTGAACCCCCCCCCCCCCCACCGCGTCACTCAGATTGCGCTGTCCAATACAAAAATGATTTAAATGAACTTAAGTCCAAAGGACGTCTTTTCTTGCTTCAATACCCACGACTGGGTAAAATTAACAATGCTTCCTCTCATGGGCTAATGTAATTTTAACTGACATAAGCTGTGTTTACATCGAGTGTTGATGCTTGAAAAGAAAATACAACTGTATTTTCAATTGCACAATTCACAACAAGTGTCAGCATCAGCGCCGACCCTTGTATCAAAATTCAAATGGTTTCTGGACAAATCCAAACGCTAACGTTTGGTCTGAATAGACCCTAAAATAGTCTATGTTTCTTGCAATTGCAGTCAAAGATAAAACGAAGGTAATTATTCGTGGGCATTAGGCCAGGTGCTGCTCACATCTCAACAATGTACAAAGAAGTTGCCGGGCAACGATTGAATCTTTGTTGTGAGTTTTAATCATGAGAAAAGTTTATTCACGAGTTATTTTAATTTTCTTTTTAATTTTAATGGTTACTAAATTAATTTATTTTGCAAGTAGAATACATGAGATGCACAAGATATTACATGTTGTGAACAGAGTCAGGACTACTTTCTCGTCAAATCACCATGAGGTAAGTCTCCGATAACGAATATTCATACACGCCAATTTCCAAGTAGTGTCGTATTTTCTTCACAACAAAATTTTAGCTTTCCATAAAAATTAAAACTGTCTAAAAGAACACGACGTCCCTGATGGAAATACCTACTAAAATATTTAGTACTACATTACCAAATTCCAAAATGACCTTAAAAATCAGTAGCATGTTGATAAGTATTGTTGACTAAATATAAAATAACTAGACATTTTAAAATGAAATAGTTTGACATTTAGTCAATTTTGTATGCGTTATTTGTATTTGAAATAATATAATTAGCATGGTTAAGGTGTAAACAAAAATTTCTAAAAATCAGTTAGATTATAATTGGTTGCGGAGAAAGGAAGACAACCTTACATTGACTAGCAACCATGATGGGTCTCAGTGGTAGAGGTACTTGAATTCTCCAAAGACTACTATATTGTCAGTGGACCTTGGAGGTAGTTGGGAGGCAGCATCTTTACTATTTTCAAAGTTAAACAGAGCATGGAATGACCAGATAAGTAAGCTTTGATTATTTTTTCAGATGTACAACAAACTTCAGGTGCTTAAACCAGTGCCATACACTCACTCCTGGCACCTTAAAGGATACTTAAACTTTACCTTTCATGAAAGGGAACTCAGGATGGAGGAACTCATGACTAGTGTTAAAAAGACTTTAAATCACCCATTGGTAGGAAATGTTTACATTTTCTATCAGGATCCTATTCTTATTCCTTATATGGCAAGAGAAAACGTGACCAATAGTAATAGGATAACTTTTGTGCCCAATATGGAAGATACCATGGCAACCCTGTTCCGTTATGCAAATGAGCATCTGGAAGGTCACGTGGTCATGGTGATGAACGCTGATGTGTACCCGGATGAAGGGTTTGAGAAACTGGATTTAGAATGTTTCAGGAGGAATAGATTAATGTATGGTTTGTCTAGGTAATGCTCTGTTAATTTAAGATTTCGTATTTAATTCTCAGTTCTAATATTCTTCTGAAGGTGAAGCCTTGAGAAGTGTGAAAGGTGTCACAGATCTCTCTGGAGATTGTGATTACGTTTAGCAGTCTGAATAATCTCTATGGAGAACAGGTGAATCAGATAGTCACATCAGTAATCTTACTTTTCCGACTGAAGACTGTGGAAAAAGTATCGCGTATTTTAGATTTTGAATTGATTCTCCTCCAGCATTTGACTATTTTTAAATGAACATCAATCTTACTTAACATCAGTCAATTGTTACGAATAAGTAGGAATTCATCAAAAAAGTCTAAAAAAATTTACTATTATTTGTTTTATTTCTGTGTTCAATGTCTAATACAGTTGTAGGATCCTTACCAGTAAAGGATCTTCCTTTTGAAAACAAATTAAATAGAGAAATTTGTTTTTGAACAGTGGTATTTTCACTGTACATAACGCATTTATGTATGAGTTTGATATCGGATATACAACAAACGTTTTCAGAAAAGTAGTTATCGTATTATTTTCATGGTTTTAACTTGATGGATTTCAGACATGGGAGGAAGGAAAAGAACTGTGACTTGTCAGGACACAGGTACTCCAATCAGTGCACCACGTGAGTAAAGCTCAGTTGTGAATGGAACAGAACTTTCAATGAATTCAGTAAATTCAGCGAATTCAGAGAATTTGAAAAATCACTAAAGTTGTGTCCCAGGTTCAGTTTCAAAACCCTCTCTGTTACCAATGTCTTCCTAGCACTGTGGTAGCATTCTGGTTTCTTACAGAAGAAAGTAGTTTCGAATACTCTTTTTAACAAAAATATTCTACAAATTCTGTAGCTTCTGTAGATCCTTTAGAACTCATTTAGGAAAAACTCGAATATGCAATGTGTGTTGTAGTCAAAACATAGCAAAACAGTGTCTTTGTATTTTTGGTAGAAAAACCTTTGCTGGTTCCATGGATGCGTACATCTTCACCCCAACCGTCAACTTTACGACAGGACATTATGAGTAAGTAGGTTAATAAATCAGTGTCATCAAAAAGTTCGTGTTTCAAATAAATTGGTTTTCCATAAATATTTACTACAAATAACAGATTGATGAATTACCCTCCAAATCATCTAGGGATTGAACAAGTGATTTGTTGGATCTTCAATCATCTAAATTACAAAGTAAGTACCGTGATTGAATAGCTCATTAAGTGAGCACTTTTGCAAGAGAAGTGTACCCTAAATATAACAGATTAAATTAATTAGATTGTAAGGTAAGTGCTCTGGTGCATACTTAAATTCCTGGTGTCAAAGATTTAATTGGTGTGGAGAAATCTAAAAACTCTAACAGCCAGCTCACTTAAAATACCACATGTTTGAAAAATTTTGAATACAACTGATGACTAAATTGAAAATGCTCTGGTCACAAACTAGTGTTGTAGAATAATTACAATTTGGTAAAACGTGGTGCAAGCTAATCAGTATTCATAAATGAGCTATTCAGAAACCTTAGATAGTGTTCTGGATCTGATGGAAGCATGAGAGTTCGTAACATCACACTTCCTGTGAGCATGCCCAAAGTATACATTCCGTAAAACCGCTTTCGCATTGGCTGCGCCAACAAAGCTTTACCTTTCAGGTAGTGAACCCGTGCGAAGTACTGAAGATTTACCACTTGCACTGTAATGACACTTTCAGACAGCACAAATACAGACTCAACAGTAAGTGTAGACCTGAGGGGCCTATTTATGTTGGTACTGTCAAACATTTAGTTTAATTTCCTGGCTCGAAAATTTTGCGTCACTTCTTTCACAGACCCGGTCGAGTTTCGCGTTCCGCTTGGATTTATCGGGTGAATAGCCCAAGGAGAAGTCATCGTTCAATGGTCATCCCATCAACTGGAAAAGTGGTAAACAGCACTATGAGACACGTCATGTCCTCATCTCATCAACTAGGTGATGAACAGCGCAGCGAAATACTTCAAGTCCTTATTTCATCAACTTTAATACAATGACAAACAGAACAGTCAACAGTGAAATAGTTCATAGTCTCATCTCTTCAAAAAGACAATGAGATATTTCATATCATGATCCCTTAAAATGATACTCAGTGACAAACAAAGATACTTTACCACCATCTACCAAACAATTACAAACAGAATACTTTTTGTTCCAGTCTCATAAAGAGCAATGTGGAAATCTTGTCAAAATATCATTTTCTTAACTTTTAATGCTTGAAAATACGCGGTTGAATTAACATAAGATGAAAGTTACTGCCAGGCAAGACTATGTAGAGGTCGGTTCATGCTGCAATGACAGTGGCAAACTAAATAAGGTCGTACTTGTTGACGGTGAGAGTAGTCACCATACGGTGGTATCCGGGGCATATATGTTATTGTTTTGATTAATTCCAGAGACCAATTGCTTTTAAGGGGTGGAACTTAGTACTCAAAGAGACCAATGAATTTATACCTGGATCCAACATGTGATCCTAGGCTGGAAAAAGTTATTGGATAATGACCTTTTGTTTACATAATTTCAACCCCTCCACCCCTCCCTCCGTCACACCAAGGATACCACCGTATGGTGGCTCTTCCCCGTCAACAAGTACGACCTATGTACAATTGCAGCAATATCATGCACTTGCTGGGCTGAGGTTTTCGTTCTAAAAAAAAAGAAGATTTCGATCTATTGGTTTTCCCAGATGGGGGGGGGGCAGCAAAGGTGGGAACGTCAATCTATTATTTGGCCAAAACCTTCCTGAACACTACATTAAAGTTAAAGAAATTGGACGGAGAGGGGGTGTTCATCACTGCTGCCGCTTGGATCCGCCCTTGGTGTGATAGATGACCCAATTTGATGATAATGGTAAAAGTTAATCATGGATCGTATTTCAGTTTTCCCTTAATTCAGTCTTTTTCCTGTTCCATTTTTGTCTCAAACAAATCACCAGAATCAGACACTGACCGTGATCATCACTGGCTTTGTCAAATCGGATTCATTAAGAAAATTTTGCGAGGATATCTAAATTGACAGAATTTCGATTGAATAATCCTCATTCATTCGTTCTAACTATTTATCTCAAGAGTGCTTGAAATTTCGTCCGGATTTGGGACAACAAAGAAAACTGGAATGTCAGCTTCCCTGCTTTCATTGGTGCACGTGTTCAAAATTTTTAAATACAAACACGTGGAAGAAACCACCGACAGAAATTCACTAATCACTACAAACAAGCAAGCCACGTTGTCCTTTCAGTGTCGAATGAAGTTAACTCTAGATATCTTTTTTTTAAATCAGCAGATATAATCTGATCTTTAGGGAGATTCCCTCGTTAAGAACACGTCAGCTCTGCAGCAGAAGCTCAGGGTAGTACAAGGATACAGTGAGGAGAGAAACAATATGGTAGGTTTTCTGTCGGTTTATTAAACATTTTAATTAATTTCCATTGATTAATTTGATAAAAAAATTATTACAATTTGCCTATATTCGAAGCAAAACAATCTTTTGATATTTTTGAATTTAATTAAATGGTCCTGTGAGATAAATTAGACCAAAGCAATGACGCGTGAAGCGAAGGCCATTTAGACAGCATATACAAATGGTTTAATACATTTTTTTTCTTTTCAGAGTAATACTCATTAAATAGACCTTACTGCGCAGTTACAATAGTTTGAAATTTGGACTTTCTTGGCGACAGCCATTTCAATTAAAAACCGACAAATTCGACACGTCTCTGAACAAATTCGTCACCATGAAAGTTTCTCTCCAATTCATGAGGGCTGGTTTGGTCAACAAAGTGGTGTACCCGATTTTCGCGATCATGATATGGTTCAGAAACTACAAACAATACGCTGACAAGTAAGTGAAAAAATTTTTGAACGAAAACGAAACAACAGGAAATGGCATATGTGGCAAGTTCAATGTTCTGTTTCCGGTTCATCGTTTCACTCGGTCAGTTTCGTGTGGAAAACGAAGCGGGTTTAATTATTAAATTAAAACCATTACAAGCAATCATCGCCAAATGTGGCCGCCCAGTTAGCCAATGACATTTGTCGTACCAAGCATTGTGGGGTATTAATGATCAAAATACATTGTGAATTAGTATGCGTGCAAATGGTAGGACAGCCGAAAGTGCGATCATTTCTAGTAATGATTTTACCCCTTTTCGGATTTGTTCACACTTATGTATGTCTCTTATATTGAGTTGCTGAAATTACCAGATTTTGTTCTTATTATCATCCTAATTAGAAGGCAAATAGATTTTGTGCGTTTCCAAAAAATTACGACAGAAAATTCTGACTAAACTTGAAAAAAAAATCTCACAGACAACCATTTAAAACCTTTTGCGGACAAGTCAGAACCGAGTCTACTTCCATCAGAGTGGAGAAATGAAAATGATTCATGGATGCATGATCAATTTTTTCACCCTCGAAATCTTTGAAAATAGGCGAATAACTTTTCAGTGTCTCGTGTATTTGAGTTTTCACTGTATTCTTTTACTGAATTCACTGAACTCTACAAAGCTAAAATAGTATAACACATAGCTTGTATTTGATGTTATGATAAAAGTAGTTTTGCATTGGCAAATTACAAAAAATTCTCTGCTTTGGAAGAAAGAAATTGAACTTTTCACAAAACTATGACTGTTATTGAGGATATTTCACTGAATTCACTGAAAGATCCAAATAGGAATAATTCGATTGAGGCTTAGTTTTACGTTAATTGGGTCAATTGAACTGTAACGTTCAATTTAAAGGTAGTTACACGCTTTTTTGTCACGCATGCCTTTCTCACATTAAAATCGATTCAGTTTCCATGGTTTCTCAGTTGACTTCCAAAGGTTACACCTATTTTTCATCTTAACATTTAATGGTCCACATATTTGAAACGAACAGATGATATCTGAACATCTGTATCATCTGCTGTTGATCAGATTATGAAGTGCACTGTTTGCCACGTTAACGAGAGGATTATTATGTAGATCTAATGTCGGAAATATTT